>JAOBAT010142940.1:663-11397 GCA_026413305.1 Hydrozoanthus tunicans
CCCCCCCCCCCCCCCCCCCCCCCCCCCCCCCCCCACCGCGAGCATAGCATAGAAACTAAAGCTCCCCAGCCCCTCCCCTGCTTACAACGGCTCTGAAATCTTGGCCGTTGGAAAGTGCTAGCTCTGATGAAGGTCCTGGGTTCGACGATGGGCTAAGCGCTCTACCTCAAAGTGTCGGCTCAGTGGCCTCGCGGTTGGTTAGAATAATTCTCTCTCTCTCGGAAAGATCAGCCAAGCCGGCTATGACAAATTCGAGGAAAAATAAAGTTTATGTATGTATGTATTCAGGTTCGACCGCGACTTCGAGCCAGATTACTGTGTTGTGTCCTTGAATAATTAAGTCTTAAGACATATTATCCCACTTTTTCCATTCGCGACTCAGCTGAATAAATGAGTACCAGTTCTGCTGGGGGCTAATGTACGATGAATTAGTGTCCTGTCCAGGGGAGTCAAAGACTTTCATCCGCTTAACACTATGGAAATCAGAGATATTGGATAAGCGCCGGCCTTATATGGGTCAATTATTTCGAGAGAGGTTTAATTTAGAAAAGATTTAAAGCTATTAACTTTTTAGTTGGTAAGCCATCGCACTCACTCGTCGACGCACTAAACACATTTTACAAAAACTAATTTAACGTTTACTTACCAATTGTCGTCACGACACTAGCAGAAAAGTAAAGTGCGGCGTAGAATGTCCACTCGGTTTTCGTAATAGAACTTTGGGCCGCTTCGTCTAACACCAGCTTTAGTGTGTCATTAATTTGCTTAATTATCGCCTGTAATCCAGTATCATTAACTCTAAAACTTAAATTTCTTTCAATCTGTTTTAGAGTTTGAAAGTAGATGTCATTATCGTTAGCAGATTGAGTAACTTGACTTCCTTGGTTTTCTAAAACTTGGAAAATGCCAGCTCCGATAAGTAAGAATATACCAATAACTGAGGCTCGAAAAAGTGCTGCTTTCGTTAGCTCATTCATGCTTTGAAGCATTTCTTCCTTTCTGAGACCTTAAACTGAAAATCTTCGCTGATGACCTTGGCTACTGGAGTTTTTTTTTTCTTTTATCCAACACACGCTGAGCTAAACGGCCAATGCGTACTTGCCGATAATTAGTTTATCTTTTATGAACCTGTAAAAAGTTTGTTTAATCTGCAGTTTAAGCTCGTTTCTTTTTCATTTGCCACTAAGCGTTCTTAGACAATGAAGTCTGCCAAGGATTGTCTACTCGCTTTTGTTAGTTTGATGTTAATTCATTAGAAATTAACGATAAAAAGCCGCAGCCGAGAATTAGCAAGTAACCTCAACGAATAGTATTCTAAACATTTATTCTTATCTTGTGAACACCAAACAAAAGGCCTATTGATATTAGCTCTATAACTTATTCTCTATTTTAACTTTCGCATCTCACAAAACCATAGAAAAAGTGATGTTCATAAAAGTTATAAAGGCCTAGCTGACTATAGTGGTTTATCATCAACATTTTCTCCAAATTCACTGGGGCGGGCGTTTTTTTTTTTTTTGGTTTTTTGCTTTACACTCTTATTTTTATATGAACCTTTTTTTATAAGAATATGAGGTTAAAAATTGTCAAAAATTTAAGAAAATGTAAGAACATTCTGAGGCTGAGAAAAGGTGAAGAACATTTATTTATGATGATAACCTATTGCAAACAATTCATCTCGCAGCGTTGTTTTGAAATTTGCTTTTCGGTGGGCTTTTTGAATATATACTATTTAGCTAAAATTTTGCATCACATGTTTTTTCATTTACCAAATTAAAGCTACTACATTTTAAAATGTTTGACACACCACAAAGTACATGTACGGTACATGTGTTATTTATATTATCTAAAATCAGTAAAGATATTTCAAGAACATGTTGAAGAACACATTTGAGGTTGATATCCCGACAATATCTAAGAACGTTCAGCCTAAGTCGAAAAGTTTGACGTTCAAGAAAAAAAAATGTATTACTACTGCTTTTAATAGCCGTACTTGTTTCAGTCCTCTACAAGGGCAAACTAGCGTAACTTGGTTACAGTTGTCTTACAGTTGAATAAGTTTGAGAATTTTCGCCCCATCAAAAGACGGAAATAAGTAAAAAAAAGCGTTGGAAAAATGGTGTTTTCCAGCATGACCGACTTTGTTTCCTTATACTATGTGCGACTGAACGAGGAGACAGACACCTTGCAATGATAAACTGGGTTATTTTGATAGGGCAGAATGTCAAGTGAGTGCCTTTCTCTTTGAAAATAATTCATTTGTTTAAAACTCATTTGAATTAGATTAGATAAATCTCGTTTGGTTCGGATTTTAAACAACGACTTGGTAACTTATGCGGGAGTTCCATGCTGCACCCAACGATAAAACACGTGACGTCATCAATGACTGGGCGTTACACTCCGTTGCCCCGCGGCATCGACTTTAGACTTTTAATAACAAAAAGAAAAATGAACTACGTTTTAGGAGCGCTTAAACGCTGTCTCAGCGCTCTTTCAAAGTTAATTACAAAAAAAAATTCGAAAAGGTTGAGCGCTCACATATCGAATTCAAACGTCAATTTCACGTTTTCCTCCACACTCCTCCCCCACCCTCTTTAAAACGTCAAAGCTATTCACCTATATTTTTTGCTCTAGAAACGTTGTAAAACTAAAAGTCTTTAAGGTTAACAGACAAAACGTATCACGACATTACTTAAAATCTCTTTGATGAAGTTTTATATCGTTAAAAACTTTGACGAAGTTTTGATTCCGCTCAAACTTCTGTTAGTCTTCAAGTTTATAAAAATAAGCAATAATCGTACAACTTTTGACCGAGTAGCAAAAACAATTACAGAGCATTATCTAAAGAACACTCAGCTTCGAGCAAGTCTTGACAGCACTGAAAGTAAAATAAAATTACCCACTTGACGATATTAATTTCTCGCGTATTTGATATCTGCACTGAGCTCCGCTACACCGCTGCCTTTATCTGCTATCAAAATCGTAAGTAAACACAAAGACAAAGTAGTCTGCAAAAAATCTCTTGTCTGATCCGAGATTGCTATATTAGCAAATAAATTTTGTGCAAAACATAAGGAACTGACCAATGAATATAAGGCAAAAGTTTCCGAAAAATCCAGAATTTTTTAACAAAACATCGAGTGTCACAGAGAAACGTCACTTCCGCCAACCCTCCCCCCACCCCCAAAACTGCCCAAACGGTAAAATTTGACGTTTCTTGTGGGCGAAATTCCCTTAGTCACATTCTGTATGATGGTGGCGGAACTTCGCGCCAAGCTCAATAACAAAGAGAGCAGAACTCACCGTAATCTCACGATCATTAACTATATCTAAAAGTAGTCTTCCGCTAGACTTTGATAAAATCGTTTTCATTGAAGTTGAGCTATAAATAATTGCTTGGCAAAATGAAAATAACCGTAAAACTTGGAGTGAATGCAAGTTACGTGCAGCCATAAAGGCCATACAAAAACCTATTTAAGTTCTGTTCATGGAACTTAAAAACAGAAAAAGTTGAACGGAGTCTTACTTTTTAAGATTGTGACAATCTTATAGTACACCAGAACTCACAAATAAAAAATTACCTTCAGTCGTGAAATGAAAGATTGAGTGCAAGGTAGCTTAGCATTTCGTTTCTGACCATTTTTATTTTAGGACTAAACTTCGACCATTAGGGAACACAACATTTTTCCCGTTGAAACTACGAACCTGTTTAAGAACGTCCATAGCCTAGCTTCCTTGTAAGCCTTCAGAGCAGTTTTTAGCTGGTGCGGAAAACGTTTTTGTCCAGTTTGACTGCTGTATGTAAGTGCATTGTCATTTGGCAATATAAAGATTTTCGCTTTTAGGCGGTAAACGTTCCCGTTCCATGACAAGTCTTTTTGCAAAAAAATGATGTGTAAACAAAATTGTCAGGAAGTCACGGAGCCTAAACATTATCTTACAGTTAAGTTCCATTTTGCTGTCTTTCCCTCTTCTCTTTTTGTTTTGAAATACATAAACATCAGCACAGCACTGCTTCTTGCTAAAAGTTTCCCCGAGGTTCTTGTTTTGGACAGCCAAAGCTCCTGAAATTCCCTCATTAAACTTCCGTTTTAAGCAAGCCCTTATTTTCTATTTCGATCGATAGTTCAAAACATTGCATACGTGAAGGGAATTTTCCCAGAAACTGAGCTCTCTTCCGTTTTTTGTTTCCCTTTTGGCACATTACGTCATTGTTGTTGGTCACATGACTACTTTGAACCAATCAGAGATCCAAGGGGAAGTCCCCGGTCGTTCCCTCATGGCGGATCGAAAGTGTATATTATCAGTGTTGGCGAAGATATGAAAGAGAATTTAGGGAAATGTTGATGTGATTTAGCAGCGAATTTTACTAAAGACAAAATCAGATACATCTCAGCTAATGGTAAGTAAGAAGCTACCATCTAACCGATGATAGAATCTGCGTAGTAGTAGAATAAGTAAGGACTATTTAGCGTACAGTTTGTCAGCTCCAAAGATAAGTAGCATTCATCATACAGATCGAATTCAGATTGATATAGCAATATGTGTTCGATTTTAAGCGTTTTACTTATTACATAGGTTATACAACGGAGAAGTTGAGAAACCCAGAAGTTTTAAACTGCAATGTCACGCGAGCTTATATGTCTTTCGTGTGTTAAAAATAGCAGAGACTGTTCTGCATTAAACTTCTTTCATTTTAAATGTTTTGACAAAACTTCTACAAATTTGGTTTCAAAGTTCTTCATTATACAAAAAACTGCATTACTGTGGCTATTTGAAGCTGATAAAGTATTCGTAGTAAAGTTGTTAATTCTGTTGTACTGATTCTTGAAAACCATAGTGACATCTACTCAGAACTTAAAGATTCATAAACCTTCATAGATTGTATTCTCTCAATCCAAATAATTTTTTTTAAAGAATTACATGTATTCTTAGCTATTTTACTTATTGATATTAAATTTTAGTTTATATAAGTGAAATACCATAAGAAGTCTTAACTCTTTCAGTCCCAGTTTTATTGGTTGATTCTCCCTATTAGAGTCCATACTTTTCATTGAAGAAGTTTGGGAATACGTCACCTTCTATCTTTAGTTTATGTTGTTCACTTTTCTTTTATCAACCCTTGTTTTATGTATGTTATATAAGGAAACTGGATGTCATAACTGACGGGGACTGAAAATTAGTGTTAATTCTGTTTTTGAAACACAAGTTAAACATATTTGCTCAATTCTATTTTCAGGTATTATTTTGAAATTCATAAAGTGAGCACTTGTTTGCACCAAGTAACATTGTGGTGACACAATGGAGCCAACACCATCAGAACAGCATGTGTCGAATCTTTTGACAGACAGCTTTTTAAATAGAATGACTGAACCAGGGTATATCCCAGATGTAAGTCTTGTGGCAATGCCAAGCCAAGGTTTAGCGTCAGGAACTTACCAAGGTGAGAACTTGTACAAGATCTCTAATGTTGTTAAATAACATTAGGTATTATTATAGAATGTAATTTATTGATAATTATGTAACATTTTTGAGTAGATTTTTAAGTTCTGATGTTATTAACTGTGCAAAAATGAAGTTACTAGTTACCAGAAGCCTTTTGTTGGTTGAAGGGGAGGGTGGTGTTTTTTTGTCTAGCTATCATCCCAAAACTGACATAACCTTTTTTTACTATAACCCTGGGGGCCCTGAAAAAGAAAAATCCCTCTTATTGTATCTCATAGTTGCACATAATTATCAAAGTATCAAAGTTTAATCTGGTTTGAACAATATAATTTTTGAATATTTTCTTAATTAAAAATGGTTTGAATCTAAGTTCTAATTGAATCTAAAAGAACTAAGTCTTGATGTTTGTTCTGGACAAGTAGAAGATTTTACTTGTGTGTTGTCAGAGTTCCCAACTTTCTAGCCATATTTTAGATTACTTTCATTTTGAAATCTGCCACCATCATTAATCAGTTTTATATTGTGAACGATCCTGCTACATACTTGCATGGACAGCTTATTAGGCACAAGTGTCAGAATGAAATTAGTTAGAAATAGACATGAACTTTATTTATGCCACTTAACATTTTAAACAATAAATACAATACAAAATCACTTTTGGTAATATAAATGGCAAGAAAGCCCATTAGAAACTACAAGAGCTTACTCAACTATGGGCATTCTCAAATATGTTTTAGTATTTAAGTAATGTCATGACATACCCTAATGACTAAGTTATAGTTATATAAAAAGAAGAGAAGAAAAGAAGAAAATGCACACAAAAGTAGCTCGTGAACAAAGACATAAGAAGCTTTAGACATTATAATGATTTATTTCAAACTATATTTTTGCATATTAGTCCTAATTCACCTGTTCTTACAGTATGCTGTAAAAGACACAAGTCTTGTTAGCACTCTGAAAATGATTGAAAAAACATATTTAGGTAATGAGCTAGAGTAAATAATTGTGTATTTTAAACCTTAAGAAAAAGCTTATCAATTTGAGTTAAAATTTTTGGGAGGCTGCTACTTCATACTTAACAGTCAGCAGTGGCTGAGCATTTGGTGTGCTTGACTTGTAATCCTAGGGTTGATACCCGGCCAGACCACTTTACCAGACTTGTTCCAGTTTTTCTGTGGGGAACTATAACCTGCGATAGATTAGTGTCCTGTTCAGGGGGAGTCAAAGACTCTCATCCCCTTAGCACTTTGGAAACTAAAGATACATAAGTGCCTACCTAATGAGCCAGTTAGAAAGGGTTTAGACTAGTATTTACCTATGAAGTATGAAGGACTATTTATGAGGAGTTGTTTTGATCTTGATTTTTGTTCTTGCTGAAATTTATAGGTCCATATCTGGAAATCTTAGAACAACCGAAACAGGTATTATTTTAACATTAATTTTAGCAATAATGAGAAGTCAGTGGCTTTTATTTTACATACTTGAGCGTTTATATATACATTAGCTCCTTCTGATGTACCTTGTTTTTGTCACTCTAGATATTATTACTGTAAATACTAATGTAAAAGTCTTGAAACCAAGTTTAAGTTTCTAGAGTGTATATAATTATTACATTAAATGTGGGCTTGAGACCAACTCAGAGCAAATCCAGATTATTTGGGACAAGCATGTTGTGAGGTACTATAATGTTTATTTTGTTTTAGAACCAGTTATGTTTCATTTGAAATGCTGATAATGTTTGCATCTCAAACAGAGAGGCTTCAGATTTCGCTACCCTTGTGAAGGACCATCCCATGGGGGACTCCCTGGGGAGTTTTCTGAAAAGGGGAAGAAAACCTACCCTTCGGTGCAAGTGAGTATTCAGGGTTTGAATTGGTCATGGAAAGCCTGGAAAGTCATTCAATTTTGATTAGGGTTATGGAAAGTCATGAAAAATTGGCAGCAATTAGATTGGTAAAAGCACATAGAAAAATACAACCAATCCATGAATTGTAGTTGCACAAATCTACATGCCTTTTTGCTTAATAATCAATGGTTTCACCACACAAGTAGACTTGTGGAGATGCAGTACAGTAAAACCATGTCTTAAAATAAACACCCATTTCTTCACTGTCTTTAGCTTGCATTATGCTAGGAAAAAAAGGAAACTTTTTTTGATGTATTGAGGGAAATAATAACAATGAGCAACACGCTAGGCCATTGAAAATTGAGAAAAGTCATGGAAAGTTATAGAATTTCAGAAAGTCAAAAGAGTGCAAAACCTAGACCATTGATGGAGATTATTTTTTTATAAATCTGTTTTGTCTTGCTTTGAAAATAGTTAAACATTTGGTGTAAAAACCTGTTTGTATTTTTCTTCTAATTTATGGTTTGCATGTGAAGCAGTTGACAGTTGTTGGGCTTGTAACAGTTTTACTTTTGGTTTTTAAGCTGTGTAATTACCAGGGACCTGCTCGAATTGTGGTGTCGTTGGTGACAGCAGACGACCCTGCACAACCACATGCGCATAGTTTGATTGGAAGATCAATCAACAACGGAATGTATACAGTGCAGATTGGACCTGAGCAGGGAATGACAGCTAGGTATAGTAGGCCTGTTTCCTTCATTCAGCCCTACAACTAGGAAACAAGCTAATGTTGCAATCTCATCAGAGACCCCCCATACTAATAATTTAAAGGGTTTAGTGCAAAAACAATGTAAGTGACTTTATATGAAATACTCAACTCTCCCAATGTTTATAAAGAGATATAACAGAGGACAATGTAAGGAGAGTTGACAACTTCATCAATAGTCATGCTAATTATCAGTCAAGTGGGGAATAAAAGCCAGGTAAAGAAGGGCTTGAAAATAACTTTTCTTCAAGTATGCAGCTATAACAATCTCAATTTTCATTTTGAAAAAGAGTAGTTTAGTTTTTTTTAATCCAATTGAATTAAAAAAAGGGAGATTTACATAAAATTAAACAAACACCACTGACCTGCGAGTAGAAGAAGCTAATTGAGGCAGACTAGCGGTTAACAATTAATAAGGCACACTGGTCATACTGTATATTTTCAATTTTACATTTGAAATGATAATAAATGTAGTGTAACAAATGTATATATATATATATATATATTATGTTTGGATAAATAGAAATAACGTATGAGAATACAGGGAAAAACAACACATGAAAGAGGAATTAGAAAAAACAAAAGGTTTGCAAATCTGTTGTGTTTTATGCATAAAACATTTTGTTCCTCAATCTAGAAGCAAATATTGTTCTGAGTCTTACAAAATTGAAGGTACCGTTTTTATGTTTTAAGTTTAGCTTTCTTAAAATCAATTTGCTGAATGAGTTTTTTAAAGTGAGCTTATCACAGCGGGAGTTAATCATGGTTACCTTAAGGCTTAGATTGTTGACACAGTGTTGCTCGTCAGCACTTAACAGTTGTTACAACTTGTAATTAAGACTGATGAGAAATATTTTTTGCAGCTTTCCAAACCTTGGAATTGAACATGTAACAAAGAGGAATGTTGTAAGAGTCTTGATGGATAGATTGATTCATGAACAAGCTCTTCAAATTGCTACTGTGAAAGCTATGGAAAATAGCTCCCAGGGGGCTGCTGGGGTAAATGTAGACCAGTTGTTTAACATGATTGGAGGTGGTGAGAATCGCGCTGACTTCGACAGGAATCATGCAACTTCTATAGCAAGTGAGTGGAGTGATTACTTCCCATTGACTCCATTATTTTTTTTTATGGCATTAGGGGAAGGGGGGGGGAGTCTTAAGTTTTGGCTTAGGTCCATGAACAACACCAGGATTGTTTTGGGTTGCCAAATTTGGTCGAGATCTTTTTGTAAAATCAGTCAGGAATTAGGAACAGTGTTTACCATAATTAATTTTCAGTTAAATGACCTCAACTTAAAAATATTGTCATAACAGGATTACATAACTCAGATTCTGATAAAATAATAGTTGAAAAAGAAAAAGCTCTAATTTAGGGATTTTTCTAAAGGACATGTTAGAACAGTAGGGAATTTCTTGCATGACAGGGAAAAAAGTTCAATGGGGCCCTAGGGATTAATAAATTTCTTTCCTGTCATACTTTTCAGTCTTTGTCAAACTTTTGCTTCTTGTTTATAAACAGTCTTGGCTCGTTTCAAGAGCTCCCTTCAGTTCTTCCCCTGTCAAGGAGGCTTTCAGACTGAGCCAAAACTGTTTATAAACAAGTTTAGTGCCTGTGTGAGAGCTACTCACAGCCACAGAAACATCAAGCAAACTTGTATGAAAAAGATTAGAAACATGTCTGAATTAAAACTGTTAGGTACGGTGTTTTCGAAAGTGTTTGCTGCTACTTTTCGTAAGAAAATGAAATAAATGCATTGTGTTCTATAATTTTCATTTGCAGATTTCATGGTAATAAAAATTACATTGTTGTTATTGTTCTTTAGAAGAGGAAGCAACCAAATTTCAAAAAATAGCTGAGGATCGTGCCAAGAAAATGAATCTAAATGCAGTGAGACTTTGTTTTCAAGCCTATCTTCCAGATGAGAAGGGCTGTTTTACCAAGCCTCTTGCTCCAGCGATTTCAAAGAAAGTCTTTGATTCAAGTATGTGACAATTAAGAATGTGTGTGTGTGTGTGTGTGTGTGGTCTGCCATTTGGCAGGTCTAGTACTATATCCAGCTGTAAATTCATGGCAAACCTCTTAGTGCATCCAACATCCCTATTCTCCATCATTCAGGGGGTCTCACTGCCCTTGATTTTTCCTTCAATAACAATATTAATTGTCAGTGGATCATCATTCATGCTTTAATGTTAGCCCTATCCATCACTTCTGTCTACTCCTAATGATGTCAATAACTCTTGTTGTGATCTGTCACTTGGGTTAGCACCCTCTTGTTGGAAACCTTGTCTGCCCATAATATTTAATGTTGACCAACTGTTGCCATAGAATAAGTGGCAGCGATTTTAATACAACTCTTTTTTCTTCATTAAATTTAGCCCCACTAGCCGTTTTTGGGCAACATTATTCTTTTGAAAGTTTAGCTCAAGAACTAGTCTAGTAGGGCTAGTTTAAATATAATAATTATATTTAAAAGAGTTTTTCAATCGCTGCCATTTATGAACAGCCCCTGTGAAATGAAACTGGGAATTCCTAGGATATTCCTAGAAATTTTTTCCTAGGAATTCCTAGGAATGTAGGTGTGAAATTTCACGGTAGTTCAGACTTGGAATTCCTAAGAATTCCTAGGAATTCCCAGTGGCAGAATTTCGTTTTGAAAATTCTCAAAAATTCCCACAA
>JAOBAT010142951.1:0-11396 GCA_026413305.1 Hydrozoanthus tunicans
TTCCATTAGTCAAAGCAAAAACTACCTATATGTCAGAATTATAGCGATTTCTATAAGTAAAATGTTGCTCAAGCCAACTACCTAAAGCAGACATCCATGAAGGGTTGAGCATCATACAGTCTCTGGTATATAGGATATATAGTATTAGTACAACTTATCAAGATTGAATGTCATTACATTTATGGTTGAGTAGTTATTACATTTATGGTTAAAGATTATTACATTCATGGTTAGTATTACATTTATGGTTAAAGATTATTACATTCATGGTTAGTATTACATTTATGGTTAAAGATTATTACATTTATGGTTAGTATTACATTTATGGTTAGTATTACATTTATGGTTGGTATTACATTCATGGTTGATACAGGGGCCTGATAATTTCAATGAAAAGTCAGTCAACTTTGACTCTCGCGTACACGCAATTGCTATATTGTATGGAGCTGGCATTTCTCACTAAATTAAACAGTTCCTTTCACAACAAGGATATGTATAAATTTTAAAACTAAAATCATATGGTCATGATATCTTTTCTGTTTAATTTAATTGCGTGACATGTGTTTAGTTGTGAAGTAAAAATAACCGAAATTAGTCTCGACTTTCGAAATTCGCAACGGGCGGTTTATGAGGTACCAGCTGAATTTTTAACATATTGTAACACTATAATAGGACTTTCTTGTGGTGTCAAATTTGTGACGAAGCTTGACACCGCCGTTGCTTTTGGAACTGTAAAGTTTGACTATTTTCGGAGTGATGCACTAATGTTGAAATTAGTCTTGACTTTCGAAACTCGCAGCGGGCGGTTTATGAATTACCCAACCTGGATTTTTAATATGTTGTAATACTTTAATAGAGCTTTCCAGCAGTGTAAAATTTGTGACAAAACTCGACAACGCAACTGCCTTTTTTGACCTGTAAACTTTGGCTAATTTCGGAGTGGTGCACTATTTTCTGCAAGCATGCTAAACTAAACAGAAAAAATATCGCGACTAGATAGTTTGAACTTAAATGTTTTAAATATTCTTGTTGCAAAAGAGACTGTTTAATTTTGTGTGAAAGAAAGAAAGAAAGAAAGACAGACAGACAGAAAGAAAGAAAGAAAGAAAGAAAAAAAGAAAGCAGAAAAGGCTAAAATCTGTTTTTTTCCTATCTCCTTTAGACAATTAATTGCAGCAGTTAAGTTAGCTCATAACATAAAAAAATTCACAAACCTATTGCGATCGTTTATCTTTGAAGTAGTCTCTGACCCGCTGCGAAATAGATTGATCAGTAACAAGTTAACTGGAAAAACCATAAGACTGCTTTGAACTCCCACCATGATTTGCCGCAGGTTGAACCGGAATGGCCCCACAGTGGTCGTGCTTCCTCCATCGCCTGAATCGTTCACTTGGTAAAACATGGCGTTCGTTATCATTGTAGTAAACAGGATTGAGAGGCAGCATGAGAGACGCTGCACTCGGGTGAACCGACTTTTCGAAGGTTTTTTTACAACGGAGATCCACAAATGGGAATCGTAAAGATCCGTTGCAGTTTTTGTCATGAAAACTGTTTTAGTGCTGAGAGCATTGTCCTTATTAGTAATAGCAACCAGCTTCTCCACCTGTAAATTATGATTAAGTACAGTTAAGTCTCAATAACTCGACCATTTGTTTATTCGAACCACTTTACGAACAACGCTGATTGAATCAGTAAAATATATACAGTAAGCTTCGCCAATGTGAAGTGGAGTTTGCTTGGCCTCAATATGTTAAACAGAGTTGCTGGACACAAAAAATCCGTTGAATCGTCCCGATTGGAAGTTCGTCGTTTCATAGTATGTGCTGGACAGTGGTCAAAGAAACGGCTAGGATTGTACAAGGATCAATAAATCGTACGCGACGAAGCTAAGATCCTCTGTCACGCAAGGTTGATTTCATCCGAAGAGCTCTTGAATGAACCGGGACCGGGGATACCAACTCTCCCCAGTCCACAAAGCGCTGCTCAAGTGATCAACATTATATCGAGGCCGAGCAAACTCCATTTTACATCGACAATGGGCTCTGGGTAGGGAAGAGCTCGAAAGGCCTGTACCTGCTAAAATGATCCAACTGGTCTATCAAAGAACGCTAGCTTTGATTTTGTTTTTATGTAAATGTCGCTAAGTTCCATTTACTGTCACTTAGATTTTAGCCTTTCTTAATTAGCTTCATAGAAGTTTGTTTTAAATTCGTTTTCTTATCAAACGTAATGTAGGAACTTAAACATAACATTAGTTTTTTATTCTTTTAAGATTGATAATCTGTTCAATAATAAAGACCCTGTCCCAAAAGGTCTCCTATCGCGTGTTGTTTACAAGTTTGTTTTTGTTGGCTGTAACGCCAGTTACACCGGTGAAACCAACCGACATTTTTAATTTCCACACAACATGTACGGAAACGCTTAACCACTGAGAAGGCCTCACATATGTTCAAGCATCTAAATTCGAACAACAGACACAAAAACATCTCATTGCTTTTAAATAACTGATTCAGATGAAACTACGTTCCAGTTAAAAATCAAAGAGGCGTTACATATCCTTTGGGAGAAGCCTAGCTTAAATCAACAAGTCAAGCATGTCAGTTAAAAATCATTTTGGTAAACGTATCAACAACACCTTGTAATTAGCTCTTTCAATTAAGTAAATTATTTAGTATGGTAAAGGTGCATATAGTTTTATAAAAAAGAAACACAGTGCTCATTGATCAGTTTTTACCTTTCCGTCTCCATATTCGACGGCGAGCCAGTCGTTAACTTCGAAAAACCACTCCCTTACATCGAGTCCATCATCAGTTTCCGATTCCTTAACAACCACGCGGTTAAGAAACCAAGAAGGGCTCTCTCCCGTGTTATCATGCCATATACGCATATAAATTAAATTTCCTAGTCGTTTTTCGCTATGAAGGACCCAGGTAACCTCGCTTCCTCTAGGGAACTTACTGATGTAACCATTTTGGAGAGGTATGACTCCACTCTCGCCTAAATCGCCAGATAACGTGAAAAATACGTTGGCTGTAGTGCCAGCATCAGAGTTGAGCCCGGTAGAAACTTTAATTTCGTAGCGTTCAGGTTCATCTAAATCTCCGATTGGGACAACTTCGTCTACCTTTCAGGACAAAAAAAAACTTGTTTGTATTAGGTTTTCCACAGTAAAAGCAGAAATGAAAAATCAAGTCTAAAGCTACGAAAACACAGAAAAACTAAGTTGGCATTGCGCGATGTCAAGTGATGGTGTATGCATCATCGTGTTTTTATTGTAAATTACATACATTATACATTTTGATGGCAGTTGGCTCAGTTGTAAGGGTGTCAGATTTGGTGCGGTTGTCCCGGGTTCAAATCCCACTCTGACCACTGACAGGATTTGACTTCGGTGATCTCAAAGCCAAATCCGCCCACTTGTAAATAGCCAACTGGTCTATCTCAAACCAGTTGGGTTTCTTAACTGCGGCCGTGTTTGTTCGGAATTTTAACCTACTATTGCAAACTCATCGAGGCCTTGCAAAATTTGTGTTTAAAACGGTTGTTCTTATCATCATTATGAATCAAGAAGGAAAAAAAGCATCAAGCTACTGCACTAAGACATTAGATGAGAGTACATATCTGGATTGAAAACGACAACTTAATTTATTATCATCAAACAAATTAAACAGCTGAAGCCCAAGTGGATCAAGCTATCCTTCCTAGGCATTACGGAGAAAAGTCGTTGTAGGCAAAAATGGTATCAGATGGAAGTTGGCAACCAAAATTTATGATTAAGATTTTGCTGATGACATAACCTTAATCTCATCCAGTAGAGCAAAAGCAAGAGGTGCATAAACAAAGCTTTAAATGATATGGAGCCGGAGCTCGAACAAAATGTTGCAATGAGGTCGAAGTTAAAGCTATATAAAGTGTTGATACTATTGGTTTTAACGTACGGTTCTGATACCTGGATGAGCAAGAGAAATAATAAGGCAACCAATAACTTTCCCTACAAAAATTATATTCTGAAGATCACTTGGCAAGACCACATCAGCAACAAAGAGACGGCTAAAACATAAAAAAATGGAGCCATTGAGCTGGAGTAGAGAGATCAAAAATCAGAGATGGAAAATGATTGGTCACGTGTGGAGGCAAGACCGGGAGAGTGATTGTGACACAGCAACGACCTGGGCCAGAAGGACGAAGAGATCCTGGAAAAGGGCAGTGGAGCAAGATAAGCAAGCAGGGTTGAAGATCATGGGGTTAGGCACGCGTTAAATCGGCTGACTGGTAAGAGTGAGAGAATCTTATATGGTCCTACGTGCCATTCAAGCAAAAAAGGACATGATGATGACGACTTCATTTTTGGAACTACATCTTGTACAAACTTCCAACAACCCTCTTGCGCATGCTGTTAACCCATCCAACAAGACGATCACCGAGTAATCATTCAACTCTATTGAGTTGGAACGTTATTTGTTCCTCGACAACAGCTAATGCTGATATGACATACGCTTTGTTGACATTCTATTTTGTTAGCGTTATCATTTTCCTATTTCTTTTTCTACGTTTCCAAAGGACATATTTGATGCTGCTGTTAAGATCTTTCTTTGTATCAACATTTCCAGTGACATGCAAATAACCCAGAGAGCAGAATTACTCCAGATTAACTTTTTGCCACTTGTCAAGACTTCAGCTTTTGATTTGCTTTCAACAGCCTGGTGCATAACCTCGGTCTTTTGGTTGGGTAAACCGTTAAATAGTCAATTAAGGATGATTCCGCCCACAAAGATAATTAGCATTGCCAATATGCCAAAGTAATGGTCTTATTTCGACTTGTCTCTCGTCCAAATAAAGGTGCATCGATGGGAATCATTGAAGCTCTTTGGCACTTCTTGTACTATCGAATGTTAGAAAAAGCTCCTGCATTATACATGTTTGGCAGAAGTTTCAGCTATTAATCTTATCGGTACTTCTTTGAACTCTTCAAGATACTTATTAGCTCGTTATATGACATCAAATTTAGCCAATCTTAGAAAATCAGGCAAATGGTTCATAGCTTGAAGGTGTCATTACAGTAACGGGGGACCTGCAGGTTTAGAAATTCTCTACCCATATCCATGCTGATCTTTTTCCCTAAGGACGTTCTCAAGGCCAAAAACGGCTTGAGCCATATGTTAAAATTGCATGCCCAGCAAAATATTCAAGAAATGAAATTTGAACCTTGAGATCTAACAATGTCTTTATTTTCTTAATGTGCAATCAAAAGTTTTTAGTATTCACATATGATTACATTACCTTGTTTTCCATATCTTTCTTGTCTTTTTTTCTTGCCCACAGAACTCCCAAGAAGTAGACGAGAAACAAAACGATGATAGTTACAAGAACAGTTGGATTATCATCGATATTGGCAAACCCCGCCCACACCTTGTCGAAGTCGATAGGATTAGGTGCAACCAGCAACTCGCCACCGAAGGCTGTCAGGTGATTGCACTTGCATGAAAACCCTTTGGACCTTCTTCGACGACCTGTCTGATAAAAATGGTTTGAAAAAAGTCAGATGTTGTTCTCATAACAGAGTGTGTTATTTCAGGGCATGAAAACTGCGGCAATAGAAAACTTATATGTAGGTTTGGAATTGCAATGTTTGGAGAATAGAGATCTGGGTCCTAAAGACACTAGCACATCGTTTTCACAACACAATACTAGCTAGTAGCCTTTAAAATAATTCTATCTGCAAAAATGTGTGTTAAGATTAAAAAAAAACTGTTAAAAACTCTTAGCATGTGTATAACCTGATTTTAACCTATAATGTCATCAAGCTTGGGTTTTGGCTACGAGCGGGTAAAAATTACGGTTGCGTCCACGTTTGTGGCAATGACAACAAAGATGATGATATATAATTCATCATTCATTACCAGTGAGAATTAATATATGAGGTGCAGAGGCAGAGCGGTCAACGCGTATTTCTTCATAGTTGTGAGCTGGCGCTCTTTCTAGACCAAGCCGCTGAATTTTTTCATTGAGCAAGATCTTTACCCAAATTGTCCAAGTCGACTTAAGCGAATGTTTCATTAAAATATATATATATCATGTTTTTGGAACTTATTTTGTTTGAAACAATTATGAAAAAGATGAAAAAATCGGCTTATTTGATAGAATAACTCTTTTGGTTGCTGACATATTAAAGTCCTTCCAATACATGAGTAACAAAAATTGCAAAGTAAAAGGGGGAAATCATAAGTGGAAAGATCACAAACAACATTTCCATAGAGACCTCGCACTCGGTCTTTAAGTTATAATTATGACTGCTACAATTACAACTGCAATAAATGAGCAACACTTACTTTGCAACCCTTGTTTGACCAGCTATCAGCAGCTTCATCCCAGAACACACACTTGGATGCTGTACTCCTCATAGAATACAGATGGTCCGTAGCTGGGTTGTACACCGGAGCTTGATTCACGAACGTCCCCGAGGCCGATGGCTCGGTTGGTGGAGGATCTTTGTATTTTATGCACGATCTACGCATCCGATGTTCCGTGTTGTCATTCTCGTCATCCGAACAGTCCCTTCGGGCTCGCTTTTGAGTTTCGCTGTCCGACTCAACCTTTTCTTTGTTGTTTGTTTCTCCAACCTCGACTGCCATTTGATATAATCCTAATTTAGTCAACGTTTCCGAAGACAAACTGATTGAAAATGCCTCCTCAGTACAGTTTACACCTGCTCCAGAAGTACTGTTACAGGATGTGTAATTGGGTAAGATGAACTTGTAATCGTATTTTTCCCGTGATGGTTTAGCATTGTAACGTAAGTAAATTGTGAGTTTGAAATTAGACTTATCAGCAACGTCGCCCACTGGACTGAAATCGTAATCGTAAGATGTTCCACTACTATTAACAGTTAAGTAGTGAATACCGAAGTCGCCTTTTTTTCTTTGAGTGAAAAACTCGGTAAAGTTTGGCTTTGTTATTTCGCCGGGGATTGTAATGTCAATATCCTCGTCAAGATTGGAAACATTCAAGTTACTCCCACCGGACCTCATTTCGAGTGCCACAACCGAGGTTTTAACATCACTCTCCCCTCCGCTATTGTAAGGATTGTCGCTGTGTAGCAGTGCCTACGGGTATTGAGAATAAAAAAGAGCAAGCAAGATTAAAAATCAAGTGATGGTTATATTACAACAATATCAATACTGACATTACGACTAATTTCAATTTCAATTTCGGTAATCAGAGGATCATGGGTTCTATTTCCGTTAGAGACTTAGAAAAAGTATTTTCTTCTAAAATAAGCTTTTGAAAACGTTAACCAGAACAATTCTTCCACAGCATTTTTCAAAACTGATGAATTTTCCCATAGTCTACTGACACAAATCTAACACTAGTTTTGATATTATCTGTAATACTACAGTTGATGATAAAATTGGTACCTAGATTTAAAGAACTCGCTTTCCATGTTAATGGTCTCAAAGGCGCTTTATAAAATAGAAGAAATAAAACGCACGTTCTGATTGGCTGTGATGATGCCTTCTAAATGTCTGTATACGTCATTGTGGGGATTTATCGGCTGTTTGTGTGTCTTATTTCTTAAAAGAAATACAAAACTCGCTCGCTTGCTCTGTTCTTTAATAGAAACACTTGTGAACTTTTAAGTTCACTCAAGAAAAGCAAGAAAAGCTTGCCTGCGGCTCGTTTTTCTAAACACTTCATTCGTGAACTAAAAAAGTTCACGCGTGTTTCTATACCGAACATAGCGCGCGCGTTCGTTTTATATTTTCATATAACAATGAACAGTTTATCCCCCGCGGACCAAAAACAAACTTTTACATCATGTTATATACCGACCCCGAAAAGATGAAAAGTTGGTCTTTTAAAATTAAAAGTTGTAGCGGTGGTAACGTCAACCAAGTATTAAACCCAGGGGTCAAACTGGGGACCTCAGGATGAAGACAGAGAACTTGCCACTACGCCAACACCTCCACTATGATAACGAAAGCGACAGCCAAAACGAAAATGGCTATGGCAGTATATAAACAATAAAAATGCCTAAAAATGTTTCTAGATTTCCATTCCATAAATCCAGAAATCGGAAAACAAGAAGTACTAAAATATTTCATAAACCGGTTCGAAATGGTAAAAGTCGTGTAGTTAATTGTGTTTTAAGATATATTTTGGTTTACTCATAACTTCTATATTTGCAATTGGTTACACAACGTACTTTTACCCTTTCAACCTGGAGATTATGAAATTTGTTAGAACCCTTGTTTTCCGATTTCGGGATTTATGGAAGTTTCACGTTCGGCAAAACACTTAGGCATTTTTTTTACTTTCTGTTATCTTTAAATTTATTAGATATGAATTCTATCCATCTATCAAATTGGTATATAACAAATCTATGGCTTCAGATGGTTGTAATGGCATCACAACTTTAAATTGAGGTCGTAACTAAAAAAAGGCAACCTGTTGATTTCATGTATACTGCAATAGGAGCTACTAAAATATTAGGACTAAATATTTGTTTACGGGTCTTTATTGACTCCAGGAACCCTACAAAATCTATCTACCAGAGGCGTAGTGGCCGAGTGGTTAGCTCGTTTGACTCGTAAATCTATGGTAGTGAGTTTGAACCCCCAATTTTGTCCTTTAGCAAAAAACTTTATTTGACCTTTTTCCAGTTGCGTCAGCCATACAAATGGGAGCCAGCCTGCGATTCGTTAGCGTCCTGTCCAGGGGGAGTCAAAGAAACTCCCGGAAACTAGGGTCAAGCACCGGCCCAAAGAGTTACGTCGGATTCAGAAAAGAACTTAGTTGTTTAAAAGGATTCGAAGAGCTTAGTTAAGATACCTCACCGTGCGGTATATTTAAAAAGCAATACCTTAGCTTCAACAGAAGTCATGTTTTGTGCTCCTGAAAAGAATCCATTTGCCATACTGGACATGTTAAATGATGCTTCTCCTGCAGAAACTGGTGTCTCAGTCATCCCCCCTGGGGACCGTTTCGCCATCGTCAATGCAAGCTTTTCTGTGGAGATCGCGGTGTCCTCTTCATCAACAATCTTTTTCGAAAATATCACTTCACCAAGGGTGTCGATACTTGCAGAAAGCTTTGCAACAGCGTCTTTGGACTAGAAAAACTATAATTAGTTTGCTAGGATAATATTTTCAAAATAAACTGACAGAAGATTAGAGGTTCCTTTTTGTTAGTGTTTAAAACATAGAAGTCCATTCTCTCAAGTAAGCAGTAACCCGTCATTGCAAATTTCCAGGACACTTCTTGACACAAATTTACTTGCGGAATTATGTAGTATAAAAGTATAAGGAATCTCATATAAGTGAACGAAATTTATTTTCAAACTTGTAGCATTGACTCCTGTTGGAATGAAATTATACCTTGGAGGAAGTTTTTTTGTAACATCAAGATCATGTTTTAGCTTATTATGTCCCAGCCCTGAATACGGATCGGAGATAGCCCCCAAGTGTTTATTCAGCAAGTGGATGTTGTGAGCACATCAGTAAGCAGGGATGTACCATCTACAGAACCAAGTTAAGTGACCTGTTCCCCATGGATTTCAGCTCCTTTCTTCAAAGGTTAGGGCGTCTGACCGGTAATCAGAAGGTCATGAGTTTGAATCCCGTTAGGGACACAGTGATTTTTCTTCAATAATATTTCATTTTTTTTTCCTTTTCAACCAACTATTTATGTTCGTTTGTGATAAACCTTCTGTTTGTCTTCTATTAGCTATTCGGTTTCAGCAATTCGCTCTGATGAAGGTTTTGACACTCAATAAACGTTCGACGGCAAAGATTTCAAACCATATACTTTTTAGTTAATCACAAAGTAGCCTTTGTTCTTTTTTACCAATGAACTGAACAGTTTTATAAAAACTAACTTTCAGCGTTTACGCAAGCATTTTTCACACTGGTGGTATGCACACACTACAAGCAGTGTGAAGAATAATTAAAACTACATAATAAAAGCCATGATGAACAGAATTAGTTCACAGCAAATTAAAAACGCTTCCATGTCGTTGCCTCTAATCTGTAATCTTCTTGCGCTTTTGTTGAACGACACATAACAAATGTGTCAAACCAAAGCTAATACTACTCAACCTTTAGATTCTCCAGTCTTAAAATTTTTGGTATCATTACCTGCGCTACAATTTCTTGTATTTTCGAGCTTGTGTATACATTTATGGTGTTGTCGATGCTGTCCAAAATATCTCTTGCAGCTTCTTTGACGGTTAGAGGACCAGCATCCTTTGCAGCAGACATGAAACCCGAGGCAATTTGATTCAACATTTTGGCAGCAGCGGCCTTGAATCACATGTAACAGATGCATCAATCAACATTAGGTTAATCATAGAGTGTTGTCCTTCAGTGGCATATGAGTGAATACAACATATAAACTCGAATGAGGCCTTACCGCTGGAACGGGATATAATTCAAGTGTCGCTGATCTAGTACAGCATAAACAAGGAATCCCCCACTAGGTTACTTCAGAAATATTACAACACTACAGACTTTGCAATTGTTATATCGCACCTGATTCAGGCAAGTACAATTCAATTTGAGTTGTTACCGTGAGAAAAAAGCTTCACAAAGTATATATCTTTTTCAAAGAACGTCTAATTTTTGGATCGAAGCGAAGATTATTTGTATTTATTTAATATTTCCTTCCTTTAATGCTCTTTAATAACCCTTTTTTAATTTAAGTTTTTGACATATTAGATTTGCGAGACAGAATCAAGCTCTTTGGGTGTGATCAATTGTTTTATAGTATAAGTTTTTTGGCATACAGCTGGGGGTAGCGTTTCTCAACAATCAACTAAGAAGTTTTGTATTTCCTTAAAGTATGTTATTGTTATTTCAAATATAGCACACGCACAGTGCTGAGTAGTGATTTAGATAGCTCTAAATGTTCACTCTTTTTATTCAAAAACTCAAATTTAAACTTGTTTAGGTCAAGACATTGAGGCTATAAGGGACCAACCAAATCCAAATGGCAGATGACCGGGTCATTCGGAGTTTCTACTAAATGCCGTATGTAAATTGTGTTGTATTGTACAAAGCTTGTATTGCACAAGTTCGTGCATAGAAAAACTAACGAAGGACAAGACGATGTTTTCAAACTAACTTTGAGTAGTACAACGCGTGAATAAATCCATTTTTCCACTGCGTGTAACTTAAGTTTACCAATTTATTCAGGTCTATAGAACAGTTACATCGACGCATCACCTTAACTTTACAACAAGAAAATAGGTTGGTTTGTCAAGTAACTGACAACACTATCACTGAAGCATAGGAATAACAACTAACGAAAGGCTGTGCGCCTTAACAGTTGTAAAAGTTAGGACCAAACGGAATGGTCACATATCATGTGCCTCAGTCAACAACTTTGTTGTTATCATCCAC
>JAOBAT010142962.1:0-34031 GCA_026413305.1 Hydrozoanthus tunicans
CTAAACAGCACCGTATTCACACACCTATGGAAACAAGAACGCAGTAGCTACACGCACGCATTGCGGGCCTATTTTTACACTATGTTGAGTTATAATCCATTCATTACCTTTGAATGCAAGGACTTAAAATAATGGCTTTTCAGCAGACAATGTCCGGCCAGAATGGTGACTTGACTGAACCAAACAATCCGTTGCCGGCCATGTTGGCTGGTCATAATGATTCCACTTTTTTTAAAACTGTAATGTCTTGAATAAAATGTTGTTGAGATCATTAAATGAATGTCTTATCATTGGTCTGTACTACTTATAATTTGCTACAGTGCACCTGGCATCAAATGACTAATTACTCGGGCTACCTGTGGTAGGCCGAGTCTACGTCTGCGAAGCCTATCTATCTATCAGTCTCTATCAGTTTATCGATGTATCGACAAACGTGTAAGCCTGCGAGTCGGTCAGCGGTGCGCCATTTGCAAATGTTTCAAAACAACAGAACAAGGCCCGTTCAAACAAATTAACTTCAGTCCGCATGTACTTACGCCGCCAGGAACACTCACTTGGAATTTTGTTTACAGGATTTTGTGTGTGAACTTGAAGTTGAATGAAAGTATTTAGCAATTCAAAACTCCATTTCGAACTATGACAAAGTTAAAACACGCATTATAGATCGTACACATTTCTGAGGTTCCAAGCTTTTAAAAGCGTAGCCCGAGTAAACGCCATTACAGGCGTCTAGTTAACTGATGTTCTACAACACGGGCCTACTTTTTAAAAGACATGTGATTTTGATGACAAAAAGCACTTCATAAACGGTCTAGAAAGCATTTTCAACAACGTTTTTACTGTAAAATTGATATTTTTGGGTTTACATTTTCATCTTTTCTCGTTATACAGCTATGGAAATTTTTAATGACTTCCAACGTGGAATTAGTTTTGAAAAAACAGTCCGATGCATCGCTTAATTGGCAAAGTAGGTGACTTGAAAAAATCAAATACTGTAAAGGGCAAGTTTACTCTGACGATCAACAACGCAGTGACCTAGTGGTTAGTGTGTTTAAATCATAATCCTAGTCCCGGTCAGACCACTGTGTCGTGTCCTTGAGCAAGACACTTTCCCCAAATTGTTCCAGTCGACTCAGCTGCATAAATGGGTACCGTTCTGCTGGAGGCTAACCTGCGATGAATTAGCTAGTGCCCTGTCCAGGGGGAGTCAAGACTGTCATCTGCTTAACGCTGGTTTAACCAGAAATAAGTGCCGGCCCTAACTGAGCCACTAGATTCGAGAAACAATTTAGCTTTTAGTTTACTTTGACAAAGGGCTAACACTCAATGTTTTTAGCTATCAACTCTTTAGTTGACTTTACCAAGTCACTGAAACTCCAGGGCCCAGTCGTCCAAAGGCTGATTAGCACTAAACTAGGGTTAAATTTCCAACCAGCATTCTTGATTCCGACTTTACAGAGAATGGTTCGAGCTATAAGTTTGGAATTGATAAGTTTTTTATCGTGGAAAATCTAAGCAGTATATTATAAGAACCGTAAACCTTTCCTTATAGAAAAAGTTATACATGCTTGAATTTTGCCTTAACCCAAGGTTTAAGTTAATCAACCTTGAATAATCCAGTCCAGCTTGTCATTTAACTCCTAGTAAGTGAGGTTATGTGTTAAATTCGGAACATCTTTTCAGTGCCAATGTTCACGACGTGGATGTAACACTTGCAGAAGAATCAATCAGAGCCATTGGTGAGATTGCAATGTCGCTTCCACGGGCTGCCGAGTTCTGTATTGACACCCTGCTGACTTTCTTGTCATGGGAAGTCGAGTACATCACGGCACAGACACTTGTTGTTATAAGAGGTGTGTAAGTTGAGTTTTACTCACTATATCTGTTCAGAGTCAAGTTCTGTTGTTGCTCAACAACATTCCTTTTTTGTACCCTGAATATAATAGCAATAGTTAACAGTTTCATATGATTTCAGTTATTGGCATAATTTGAATTTAAGTAATAGTCCGTGTAAAAACTAGGCAACCTCCCATTTTCACTCTTTCCACGCCAGAACGTTTATGTTTTCATACTGAGAATACACCAACTTGTGTACAACATAGTTTTAAATAAAAAGCAGCTAATCTCTATTTTAAAGCAACGTTTCTTTTATGCTATAACAAATTGGCCAATCAAAGGTCTCCAAAACAAAGCCTTTTGTTCCTTACGTAGAAATTTTTGATATAATTTAAAAACAGAAATGTTCAACAAGAAAGGCTTGAACAAGTGAAATGGAAAAAAATACATCAGCTAATTTATGAAGATATGGTCCATTTTTAAAGTTTATCCAATCAGATGAACAGTTTAACGATACTGCAAATAGTACCTTGCCTCATTCCGCGGCCGTTGAGAAACCTAGTTCTTACTCGGATTGTTACCTAACATTTGGTTGTTAATACTCAGTTAGATACTGCATAGAAAAACTTATACTATTGAAATTGACAACGAATGGAAGACATGAACGTTTCCCTAGAAAGTAGGGCCAACCCAGATAGGGTCCTTTTTGTTCCACAGCCCGGTGGAACTCTGGGAGGCACTTAACGTTGTTGAGCAATTTAAAATGATAACCCAAAACTGTTGTCTATGGTTTTTGTGCCTTAAAAGTTTGTCATGCTGCTCAAGATTAACTATTCCTTGGTTTCCTGGAAAACTCCTGGAATTTGAAATTTCCTTCCAGGGCCCTGGAAAGCTCCCGGAAGACAGTTAATTTCCCTGTACTCCTGGAATACTCATGGAATTTTGCGGAAAATATTTCAACTCTGTAACAAACAAACCAAAACCTGCTGAAGCATATTGCTCGTAATTGTACATTTTGTAATTAGACTAAATTTCAGGGTATTTTTTTTGGGGGGGGAATTTGCCTCAGTTTTTGTCATCTTGTTCTTTGAAGGTCGAAAAACTTGGTGATAGTTTTGGCGGCGTGGTTGCTAAAGTTAAAATCGCGAAGTAATTGTGGGCTGGGTCCTGGAAAAATTATTTTGTTTCCCTTGAAAACTCCTAGAATTTTGTTCTCATCAATCAATACGAACCACGGTATGTTTGTTATTTTTGGCTGTTTAACTTTTGGCACTTTTACTAAACCACATCAAGACTTCCCTCATCCCTAAAATCTCGTAGTCACTGGCAAAACTGCTCGATGGTGTTCCATAGCACTTGGTGTTTTTGTCCTTTCTTAGTATGAAATATGCAGTAAGAATGTTTTATTACGACTGATGAATTGTATCCCCAACAGACCTGTTGTTGTGTTACGAGAAGTGTACTCAAGCTGTGTTACCACAACTACAAGATTGTCTTGAGCTGGTCCAAGATCCTGGGGGAAGGGCAGCCATAGTTTGGATGACTGGACAATATGGGGAGGTGATGCTTTAATTTGTATTGTGGTGACTTGGTGTGTGTAGAACCTTGGTGCTTAGTTGGGTCTTAAAAGGATCAATCCTAGTTTCTTGTAAGCAACTGATCTTCCCTCAACTCTCATCTTGACTCTTATCCAAACTCAAGAAAGATCAACGCCTGTTAAGCGCAGTTGGTTGGGGGCCTTTCTATCATGCGGAAGGCCTAGGTTTGACCTCCCAGCTAGACATTTTCTCAGGGTCTTGAAACAACTTAGAAGGTGCTGCCTTTGCCCTAACATCTACCATTAGACCATCGCGTCTTCTCGGATAAGGACGTTAAACCGCAGGCCACAGTTTGCAGACCTCAATAGCCGGAGACCTTGAGTCCTAATGCCTCTTCTTTCCTGACTTTTTGAGTCAAATATTTAAAAATCTAAGAAAGGGGTAAGGAGATGATCAAGGGACTGATCCAGTGAATTTTAGGTGACCACCAGTTATCAACACTTCACTTCTTCTTACATATTTAAGAAAAATTTAAAAAGATTGGAAAAAAAGAAAGTTGATTGAACAAAGCAAGATACTGAAGACATTTGTTCCATACTGAAGATATACTACACTTGTTCCATGCGAAGAACGTATGAACTACACATGGATGGGAGAATTTACCGTTACGACTGGGATTGAAAGGAGAAAAAAGTGTTGAATGTGTCAGTGCATAGTTCAGGTGACTTTGCAGGAGAAAGTAGTGTTGAATGCGTCAGTACATAGTTCAGGTCACTTTACAGGAGAAAGTAGTGTTGAATGCATCAGTACATAGTCCAGGTCATTTTACAGGAGAAAGTAGTGTTGAATGCGTCAGTACATAGTCCAGGTTACTTTACAGGAGAAATAGTGTTGAATGCGTCAGTACATAGTTCAGGTGACTTTACAGGAGAAAGTAGTGTTGAATGCATCAATACATAGTCCAGGTCACTTTACAGGAGAAAGTAGTGTTGAATGCGTCAGTACATAGTTCAGGTGACTTTGCAGGAGAAAGTAGTGTTGAATGCATCAGTACATAGTCCAGGTCACTTTACAGGAGAAGTAGTGTTGAATGCATCAATACATAGTTCAGCTGACTTTTACTGGAGAAAGTAGTGTTGAATGCGTCAATCACTAGCAGTTTCTATAAATCTTTTTGTTCTCTTATGCAGCATATACCGGACAGTCCTTACATGCTAGAGTCTGTTATTGATAAAATCAGCGAAGAGCATTCTTCTGAAGTAAAACTGGAACTCTTGACAGCTACCTTGAAGCTGTTCTTCAAAAAGCCAGCTGAGTGTCAAGAAATGCTTGGGAGACTACTTCAGTACTGTGTCGGTAAGGAGGAATGTGTTCTTAAAGCTTAAGTTCAGTAGCTCGCACGACCGCAAACAGTCTCTAGATTTACGAGTTACCAATGATTTTTGTATCATCTTACAGATATATAGTTAAATAACTGACTATCTTTATACTACTATAAATTTCCTCATTCAAAAGCTCTTGAAATGTTGAAATGTGTAAGAGTTCCTTCTAGAAACTTTTTTTTCAGAAGGATTAGAAAAGACAGCCCATACAACTTTTTGTTGACGATTTTCGTAACACTTTCCTTTTGTATTTACTATTATGTGTCTTTTCTGATATGTTAAAGATGAAGAGGAGCGCATGGATGTGCGGGACAGAGCAATGATGTACTATCGGCTTCTTAAACAAGGTGTAAAACAGGTGAGATGTCTTTGGATGCGATCCTTGTTGGGAAAAAATAACAAAAAACTACAGCGGCTCTCATATGCATGCACTTTTAGGAATTTCAGTTCAGAGGCAAAAGCATTGGAATTAATAAAGACGTATAGATCAGTTTGAAAGTGTACCGCATTGAAGGTTGAAAAGCATGTCTATTTGTGGATGAGAGATAAATCAAGGTAAATTAAAGATCGTACTAAGAACGTCACTTTTGGGATGAAAGGTGGACGTAGGTGGTAACTGTTGAAGGGAGAGAACAGTGAAGATTTGAATTGCTAGGTAAGTGAAGAACAAACTTAGAACGTTAAACTGAAGATGGGAGATGGACTTTTGTGGTAACTTTTTAAGGAAAAGAGCAGGGAAGATTGGAGTTGGAAGGTAAGTGAAGATCAGTTTCAGGACGTCAGTCGGTGGATGAAAGATAGACGCAAGCGGTAACTGGGTCAAGGTCAAGAACGTCAATCGGTAGATGGAAGATGAACGTACTCGTAGGCGGTAACTGTTGAAGGGAGAGAGCAGTGAAGATTTGAGTTGCAAGGTAAGTTAAGATCAGACTAAGAGAGTTAATCGGGGGATGGAAGGTGGACATACTTGGAAATTGTTTTGAATATTCTTTGAGTTGTAACCTGTACGTTTTTGAAAATACGCGCTTTAAGGGACTTTTGGTTCTTCTAATCAATTTTATGCAGATATATACTTTAATTTTGATAAGATGCTGCTACACAAGTTTTGCATTTTCCTTTTCTGCAGCAGATTTTTCACTCTAAAGAAGTGTTTTCGTTTTACAGGCAGAGAAGGTTGTGCGTTGTGAAGGCAGCGATCTCGGGCAGAGAGAATTATCGTCAGAACACAAACCACTAAACGTGAGTTTTGTCTGCGTTGTAGAAATCTTATCTGGAAACAACAAGTTGATAGATCTAGATTGTGCAAAGGTACAAAGTTCGGACAAGACCCTTCTACTCGCTGCATATGTGCCCTCCTTTTTCTCTGCTAGGAATAAAAAAGGAGGGTATACCTGCTTCGAAGGCTAATCATTGACATCTTTACCGAAACGAGGTTTCACATATCGTTTCTTATCAATTTTGGCCATCTCATTGATGGAACACACAAGTTTACGACAAAACAACGAAATGATATTGGACATTAGAGGTTAAACTTTATATCTCTGGATATTAAAAACTTACAGGGTACCACTGAAGAAGGCTGTAGTTACAGTCGAAAGCTTTACCCTGTAAGTTTTTGATATCCAGAGATATAAAGTTTAACCTCTAATGTTTATATTGATACCTGGATAGATGAATCTACATAACTCGAAATGATAATGGTTTGTTCACCTTCTTGTAGAATATTTAGAAAAGTTCATTGTACTCACTGGTATTTATCTCGGGTTTAAAAATACACTTTTCAAGTCATAATGTGTGTATGAGTTAAAGAGTATTATTAACAAACGAGTTATTCGAAGAGATAGATTTACCTAAAACAACGCGACGAAAACGTGACCTCTGTTTACGTACGGGCGCACAACTCAAGGTCCTGAGAAGAAGACGTCACGTTGTGAACGCAACACGAAAACATCAAATTCCCGTCCTGAAACACAACGCGACGTGTACATCGCAACGTCTCAGGACCTAGAGCTGTACGCATGTCCACAAATAGGAATCACCTTGTCGTTGCGTTGTCCTTTTCTAAATCTATCTCTTGTGTCTGTCTGTTCTTCAGCGGATGGGGATGCTTCCTTTACATGATCTGAGCTGGAGTGTGCGTTCGGCTGACTGTAGAGTCAATTTACTGCTGGGTTTATCATGCAGTCGGCGTCGTATTCTGTTAATAGGGAGTTTAAGATACGAGTACGCCGACGACGACGGCAGAAAAACAATAGTAAATACATAGAGGATATTACATGGCTGCGCGGAGATACGAATTTTATCTTCTCGTGTTGAAAATATCTCACGAGTGAGCGCATTGACTGCTCGAAAACTGAAAAGTTTACCAGTCTCCTGGTTTATATAGAAACAAATATTGTTCGGTACATATCAAAGTTAAGGTAATTCCCCAGTTTTGCATTGCGCATCTTTGCTGCGCATATTAGAAATTTTAAAATGTTTACACTTTTTTGTCATATTCTAGTGAATGTTGAGCTCTCGAAGACATAAAAAAAAAATAATGCAAAAAAAGTAGTTTTTTTCATAATATAAGGGGCTTTCTGTGTTACTCGGCTCCAGTCTCCCCTCTGAAATGGGGTAAAAAAAGCACATAGTTTGCCAGTTTTCCTAGAGTTTCTCCTAAACAAGCACGGATACCCCATAATTTTTTTTCGTCAATCAGTCAAATTTCAACACGATTCTCTGAAGACAAAAAATAGTAAAAATAGGAGTGTTGCAAGTGTGGAAAAATATAAAAAACAGAGACAAGAATACACTGTTTTTTTAGGTATTGAAATATAGTAACACCAAAGGCACGCAAAAATGCCTCCTTACCAAAAATGTTTTTGCTGAAAATCACAAGAAAACTATTCTCCTAATCCAGAAGAACTCTTTTCGTTACCTTCCTTTGTTTCCCTTACGCTCCTCTATGCTATCTTTTTTGGCCACATAAGAAATTTGTAGTTCTAATTTCAAGCTTACAACAACAGAAAAATAGCCTGGAGGGGTTGTTTGCATCAATCATGTCTCAAAAGTTAACCTGGGCACACCCATTTTTTATTCCATTTTTGCAGTTTACATATAATTATTGACAAATGAGAAAAGTTTGACAAAAATCTAGGTGTGGGTTCTATTTCGATGGAATGACCTTAATGTAAAAAAGAAACGTAAATTTGTATGACAAATGTACTAGTTAAGTTGCATAATAATAAAGTTGTTGCAGTTCTTTTTATCACATACTAAGTGATCATTCGTCAACGAAGTAGATTTACAAGTTGTTCAACGGCGGGAAAGTTTCATATCATTCACACGTGATGATATGGAAATCGTGCGTCCTGATTGGCTGTTTTTGATATCACCACATGTGATTGATATGGGTGGCTGATACACTCTGTATTTCACCGATCTACTATGTAAATATCGAGCTAAGTATGTGATAAAGTAGTTGCACGTAGAAATGCATCGTTCCGGCGACCTGCACTTCGTCAACTTTAAGATTGCAACGTTAAAAGCTCAGTTTTAAAGCTTTTGCGACTACAAGAACTACCTACTGAAAACTCTGTTAATCTTTCTTTTCAATTCACAAAGCGTTCTAACTGGGGCAAAAGAGAAAGCAAACCAGCCATTTGTGATCGAAAAGGGCAAGCAAGAAGTTCTTTTGGAAGCTGTCGTCGTCGATGTTGCCGTCCTTGAATATTAAGCTCCCTAATCTGAGGCAGTTTAAGTTATCCTTTTTTTCATTAAGTATTTACAGAGTTTCCCTTGGCAAGCCATGATAGCTAGCATTCTTCTCTGAGAAAGAAACAAACACCCGTTGTGTATTCTAGAAGTAATATTGCAAATGTTAACTGTTAACTTTGTTCTTTAGGACCACCTTTTCAAGGAATTCAACACATTATCCGTAATCTATAGACAACCATCGACGACTTTCACCAGTCAGATGATTCCGTACATTAAGGGACAGTCTTTCATGGAAGACCAAGGTTTGTGCTGGCTCAGATGTTTTTACAGGGTTCACACGAGTATTAAAGTCATGAAGTAGGAAAATGCATTTTCCAGGCCTGGGAAAGTCCTGGATATAGATGGAAATGACCAAGGTCATGGAAAAGTCATGGATTTTATTGTTGGTTGTGGTTTTATTGAGAAAACGTATGCTCTTAGAATTAACATAATAAATTTGTTTTGAATTAATGTTTTTAAGTCGCTTGCTCTGAATTCAACAACGTTGCGCCGTCTTTTTGTGTTCTCTCTTGGGAGTGACTTTGATAGTAAGAGCGACAACGATAATGGCTGTAGCACTTTTTATTCAAGCTTGACAGAATAATGTCAATTTCTCTGTATTTCTCATCAATACACACAATCATACTGAAAGAACTACGGGCATATGATGACAATTCAGCGAGGTGGTTCCACTTGTATCTTGATTAAAGTCCTAATTGCATTTCCATTTAGCAGTAGCGATGGGTCGGTGTGCAACGCGAATGTTGTGGGGCTGTAAGATCCGTGCAATAGTCTCAGACATGACCTTGAAGTATGTTATAGTTGCTGTAGTGACAACAACGATAATTGGTTTGGCAACGACAATAACAACAGCTGTGATAGTAACAATTATCAATGTCAGTATCAACTTTGGTAATGTCTATAGCAAAAATGATGCTGCAGTCAAATCCTGATAACTCAATTCTCGCTAATTCTAACCTCCCGATAACTCGAACAAAAACTAATTTTCCCTCGTAAACGTTTACAGTAAATTTACCCTCGGTAACTTGAACTCCCGATAAATCAAATGTTTGTCATGCAGTTTCCCTTAAAGGTTCCAATTATCGGGATTCGACTGCAGTAGCAACAGCCCAATTAAAACCGCATTATGAATAAAAACTGTAACAGGTCGCTGCCCTCACTAAATTTGTGGCTCTCGGCTCATAGATTCCGATACAGAAGAAGCCTCTTTACCCCAAGAGCGTGGAAGAAGATTTAGTGACAACTCGTCTGACGAGCCAAAGGAAGTCGTTGTTGGTGATCTTTTGGTTAGTCTTTTTCATGCTCGTTTAGTCTTTAGAAGACTTATATACCGTTTTTTTTTCGGATGGGTGTGTCGAAAGGTAATTACACTATGTGTGTTTATTTCTCGTATGTATCTTTATTCCAAACTTTGCATAGCCTCGAAAATACTTTGACTCTGTGTACTAAAGCCCTGACTAGGTTTACAGAGGTAGATACACACTCAAATGAAGAGAATGTCAGACCCGTGGGCGACCCGTGTTCTGCAAAAATACACATCGCTAATTTGCTGTGTTGCCAGCATGGTGAATATCCGATGGTGTAGTGGTCATCACGCCTGACTAGAATACAGGAGACGCGGGCTCGAGTCCCAGCTCGGGCATAACAGCGATTTTTTTCGGATGAGTGTGTCGAAAGGTAATTACACTGTGTTTTCATTTCTCATAAGTATCTTGACTTACCGTTTATTAAGGGATCCTCAACTGAATAACATTTCTCGCCCCATATAAATCTTTTATTAAGTCTGCGTGCATATCAGCAGTTCAAATTTGATAGTCCTGCACATATTGAATCGAACACCAATCAATTTAGTTCGATCAATTCCTCGTTTTTAATTTCCCGCGCGCTACCTTTTTGAAATGTGACGTATTTCAGGTGCAGTGCCAGTCTCCACACTCGATGAATACAATAGGAATGAACGAGAGGGGAACTGGCACTACAACCAAGACACATTATTAAATTTCAAAATACGGATTATCAGTTTAGTGGAGCAACAAAACGCCATTTGGTTCCAGGTTTGATAGTTTGTTTTAGCTCGTAGACAAATTGTAGCTGCCCGGTATGAGACATGGCCATCTTTGAGTACTGACTTTTGTTAGAGGTTAAAACGACACTCGCTTGCGCCCTTTGCTGCCAAGGAAAAAGGGTTAATGATGTGAAAGTAGCTGGGGATTGTGGTGAAATTTTTTTTTAAAATCAAACAGGTTTTACAACCCAAATATAGGACTCCGAGGGCCTACGGTTTTATTTTAATTCATTTCTGAGAAGACGCGAAGATGTTAGAGTAAAGGCAGCACCTTCTCAGTTATTTTATAATCCATTGTGAGGCTCTGGCGTCGGGAATCGAACCCAGGCCTCCAGCACGACACACTGGAATTGATTTCACTGGTCGTTTAGATGCATTAATATTAGTAAAAAAATCTTACTAAAATTAGCTTAATTTTGCAAGTTGTTAAACATTCTTTGTACTAGAAACTTTAGAGTATTTGGACTATGAGTGTGCATAATTGGTGTCCCTTTGGACAAACTGAATGTGTACGCTGATAGACTGTTTAGTAATAGTAAGACAGTTTTCATCTTCCACTTGGGAAGTATGTAAAAATCTTCCTCTTGGGAAGTATGCAAAATTCTTCCATTTGTAGAGAGTGTGTAGAGTTCTTCCTCTTGGGAAGCCAGCCACTTTGGTAAAAGTTTGTATTTTGTGGCCGATTATGGACGCGACCAGAAATAATCGCTCAGGTCACATCGTTTATAAGTTACATGTCAAAAGTTCTAAGTTGCAAGTTCCGTGTTACATGTTCCGTGTTGTAAGTCAAAAATTGTTAAAAGAATATTCAGTGGAAATACATAAATGGATTCAGTGAAAATATGGCTCTAATAGATATAGTTAGTGTTCCTTTCCTTTAAGGTAGGTTATCCCGAACACGAGGCAGTTAATACTACTTAATTTGGAGCAAGATGTTTGAGTGAAACGGTCGAACTTGCAAAGATTAGCTAAACTAAAGAGAACGAAAATGTTTCAGTAACTATATAGAGGTAGTGGCCATTGACAGGAGTTTACGTTGGTTCCTATGGTTTCGATGTTTGCTCGCACAACCCACAGTTACTTTAACTTCAATTGGTTTTTCAGAACTCTAGAAGCATAAATCAAGTAACTGTATATTTTTGGATCGTTTCATAGGGTGGAAATCTGGACGAGGATTTCCGTGGAACTGATGATCAAAGTGCATTCCAACTCAACCCGCATGCCTTTTTGTCCCCTGTAGTGTTCGAACAGAAATGGAAGTCCCTCCCAGAAAGGTCATTCTTAGCTGACTGATCAAGTTTAGCAAGCGCTGCTTCTATATTAACCATAATGATTAGAAGTTCCTCAAATTTTATTTTTGCATAAACTGCTGCATTTTGCACAGTTTAATCGAACAGTTTGCAACAAGTGATCACATGGTACATTTAATGGTATTCTGGGTGGCAACAGAATGTCAAAGACTCCATCGGGAAATTTAAAACAAAGAAAAATTACGCGTTTCTTGTTAATTGTGCCTTGTCTTGGAGTCTGTGACATTCCTTTGCCACCCAGAATATTATCACTTGTTGCAAAAGGCCTATTGGACACCTGTAATTAAACAAAAATAACAATAGTTTGATAATAAAAATAATAATAAAGAAATTGATGGTAATTTTGATACCAATGTTAAAAACTAATGATGATAGAGATGGTAATAACGATTTTAAAGATAAATAGGTTAGTGATAATTACAACAATGATAAGAAGAAGAATAAATTTATTGTAGAATCCTAATGACAAATTACTTGCTGAAAATTACACAGGCTTTGAGGATTTAACGTTGAAAATTCTTAAAAAGCACCTAATTCCATGCAACCTACATGAAAAAATTAGAAGTCTGTTTGGTAATAGTTCCAATTTAGAACTTCCTCACACACGAATTTATTATAAATCCTTAAGCTTTAAGTATGTTTTCATTTATTTGAATTAAGCTAGTTCTGACAGTTTGGAAGCGATGGATGAAAACTGAAGCTTGACTTATAACAATAATGATAACGATAAAAAGTAATGATGATGATAATAACGATATTAAAGTTAAATACGTTAATGATAATAATAATTATAAGAAGAAGAAGAAGAATGACCTTATTGCAGAATCCAAGTGTAGACAAGCTCCACAGGTTTTGTGATTCAACGTTGATAATTCTTGTAAAGGGCTTAATTCCATTTGGCAACCCACATGAAAAATTATAACGCTGTTTGTTAGTATTTCCCATTTAACAAAACTTCCTCTTACACGAAATTATTATAATCCTTAAGCTTTAAATAGGTTTTTGTTTATTTGAATTTAGCTAATTTTGACAGTTGAAAGCGATGGATGAAAACTGAAGCTCGATTTATTAACTGTTTAATAGCTACAATGAACTCTAACCTTTACTATTGAGATGCTCATCTCAAAAGGCAGGCTTAGTGAGTGTTAAGGTGCATTGAAGCGAAAAATGTTATTACTTCAGTGGATAGACCTTGCTAAATGAGGAATAGCGGTGAAAAAATTTTGTCAAAATCTTTTATACTTCTTGAGATATTAACATTTAAAGTTCTCAACTGATGACGTCATGTGGGGTTCCAACAAATTTGCATTTTATTTAAATCTGCTGCCAATCCATAACCTATGGATGCATTTAAGCCAAACTTGGGTTTTTTACATGTATAAAAGAAGTACACCAATACAACACCAGATTGGCAGCAAAATACTCTTACTATATCCCTAAAGAAAGAACCAATTTTGGTATTTTCAATATTCGCTTTGCTGGACCTAAAGTATGGAATTCTATACAAGATGACTTAAAATCCAAAAGGCGTACTTCTTTTAAACACAACACTAAGTCTTCTCTTATTTCTAAATATTTAATCTAGAAGTTCTAAACTATATTTGCGGTTGATGAGATCTTAAATGTAATTTATTTATGCTAACTTAGCTTTCACCCTTTGTGTATTCTTGTTTGTTTGTGTTTTTTGTTGTCCTATATAATTGAATAATTTGAATTAACCTGCAATTTACTCCGCATGGCCCAGACGTTTAGCTTGACTAGCTTAAGCTATTTCTAAATGTCTGTGCTCTCAACAACTGCAAAAACTAAACACTTCTATGTAAATACAATTTGCATGTAATCACTTTTTGAGCTCAAAAAAGTTATCTCTCTTGGGTTGCTGTTGTGTCTCACGGTAGATATATCTCCAGTGCAGGTTTGGCTCAAGTAAAAATTTTGACGAAATTATTTCACCGCTATTTCTCATTTAGCAAGGTCTATCCACTGATGTTATAAAATATTTCACGTCGTAGGCACTTTAACTCTCTCAGTGGGTTCAGGTGTTAGCAATTCTCTTATTATTAACTATTTGGAACTTTTGAAAACTTAACTAATGTGTTTTTGCTTCTCTAGACTTTCATTAGAAATTCAGTTGAACGCCGTCCCAGAATCCTGTAGGGAACTCCAACAGACGATGAAGACTTGCAATATTCTTCTTATGGCCAGCGGTATTGCTCAAAAAACGTTACAGAAGTATTTCTTCTACGCTCAAGAGGTGTGTTTTTGGTCACAAATTATATCTTTGGTGGATTGCCTCGAGCAGAACTGTCTAATCTTTAAGTTAACCTCGCAAAAGAAGGCTTAACACAAAATCGTTTTTTGAGGATTTTTTTGTTTGCACAATGTTTAAATTTGGTCGTTCATTTGTATTTTTCTCGTTATAACGTAGTCTTTTTTCTAATACAATGCCTTTAGCTCCATATTTTTGCGGACCTAAAAATGTTTTAGTCGTTTTGCTTATAATTGTTTTATTATTTTTAGCGTCATACGTCAAACAAGATGATAGTGTGAAGAAAGTTTCAGTTATATATTTTTTATTTAAAGCACCCTGCTTGAACAAGTGTACGTTTTGTTTTATATTGCATTACCTCCATTGGCCAGTCTTTGACATTAATTGATTAGTTTTTGAATCGTCATTACTATCACCCTCATCATCATACCCGCAACATCACCAACAACGCTACACAATTATCAACGACGCCATTGTCATACCCGCTATCAACAACGGTATTTAAGTCATCCCCGTCATCATCATCCGGGCTCTCACCTTTAACAACAACATACCATCGTCAACACAAACCATCGCCGTCACTCTCATCAGCCGCCTCTCCAAATATGGAACGCAGTCACCATCTTTATGATGTTGAATGATGATTGAACAATGTTATTGCTCGGTGATGAAATTGTTTTTTTAATTGTTTTGGTAGATCCCAGATGAGGAGATATATTTGGTGGAAGCTGTGATTGACACTTCTACCGGAATTATGAAGGCGGTGGTTAAGGCCGAAACACACTGTGACGTCACGTCGTTTGTGAAACACTTCAAACAGTCACTTCTTGGCAAGTGGTTGGCGCTGTAAAAAGCCGACAAACAGACTCCTTCATTCGCCTTTACCATTTATTAGAGTTCGGTACATTTCAAAATTATTTTATTTCATGAGTATTAAAAAATATCCTTATTATAGCTGGCGTCGATTCTAGTGCGTTATTTCCTCTTCCGTAGATTTCTAAATGTTTTCACAGAATACAAAGATTTTATTCCATCTCCTTCAATTTTCGAAGAAACTTTGGATGAGTTAAGTTATGCAACGCTTTCTAGTTGGATACCACAGAGACTGAAGAATTTTGCCCTCGGTGCCATAAACAAGTAATCGCCTGTTCCTCGTAAGATTTAGGATTAATATCACTTGTGTTTTCTTATTTTTCCAAATTGCCCTCGTCGCAATTTTGAAAAGTTGATAACACTCGTGAAATTAATCCTTAATTTACGATTACCTATACTCTATAAAAAGTTACTGTTTATCCATTTTTTAAAGTCTTTTTAAAGTGTCCCGACGTTTTGGTTAACACTTTATTCTTCATGGGAAAATAAACGCAAATTTTAACCAAGTTTTACTCTAAAACACTTGTTTCTCTTCCCAGGATAGAGTATTATCCGGAACGTCGGGGAAGATTTTTTTAATTCGAGAAACAGTAACCTTTTATAGTTAAAAAAAAAATTATTTTTAATTTTTTTTGGGGGTTTCAGAAATGGACTTTCTAAAGCAATTCACTGGAAAATATTTTGACAAAAAAGCGCTGTAGTCCTCGGAGGCCACTATATTGCAGTGACGTGTCTGACGTCACAACGTCAAACTCCGCAATAGAATTGTCTTTATAGCCTCGTTTTGACTGATTTGTAAATTGATCTGACAGATTTTTTCTTTTTAAGGGGGCGTTTTACCTTGCAGGTTGGTGGATAGAACGTGAAACTGTGCCACAACTAGATACAATCAAATTTTGTGTGAATTGAAGGATTTATTTCCATAACAATTTACAGCTGAATCGTTACTACTACTCAGTCTATCTAATCTCACATAACGTAAACACATAATTTCACGAGGTAGTGAATTGCACCATGGTCATAAATAATAGTCATGAAAGGTCTTTGCAGTACGTCGTACCGTTCAGGCAATTGCAAAAGGAAACCCTAAGCAACTTGGGAACTTCAACAACCTTAAAACAAGTGACCTCAACTACGTGTTTACTGTTATGAACAGGAGAAAATGAGGGGACAGAGTCACACGAGATTGTCTGTACTCTATAAAGAGTTGGGAAACGCTCCCACTACACGCCTTGGGATAGATCGATTGCACTAAAGTTGATTATAGATTGAATCTCGAAGTTTAGTGAATGGTTTTAGTTTTATAACATTTTTGACTCGAGGTCACCTTTGAGGCCTGCTACCCGGGGCCCATGGTTTAACGTCCTTATCCGAGAAGACGCGATAGTCTTAACTCTTTTTCAGATGATAGAGCAAAGGCAGCACCTTCCTCAGTTTTTTGGGGTATGTTTGGTCGATGAAAGCAACTTCCAAAAATTAAAATTCTGCTCTATGCAGACATCTTAAAGTGCCTATGAAGTGAAGCTATCTTGTGCACAGTCGAAAAATATAGCTTTTCAAACAAACAATTACAAAGTTTGAGATCTGTGGGACGAAAATTAGTGTTTTTATACACCCCTATATACAGACACAACTTTAGTGGGATCGACACATCCTGGCCAACGCCCTCTTTGGCCCCTCATTTTCTCTTTCGTTATGAATGGGTGCAGTGTTCCACCAGACGAGCTAAAATTTGAGTCCTTTCTTATCTCAACCACAACTGAATTGCTGGCTTCCCTTTCCGGCTATGTTCATGAACCCAGAGCCCATATCAAAACAAAGCTTAGTTTATTCTTCCCTATTTCTTATCCTCTCTTATTTATATACCCTTATCCCAATGTGGTTCTTAAACTATTGGCTAGTATTGGTTGAATCCCTAAAAATGGCTTATCGCCTTTGCTTAACGGTCATTTCACATTCTACTGTTGAAAATTTTGGAGAAGGCAACTTCAACATATGAACATTCAACAGGGAGAGGATTATCGTTTTACAATACGTTGCTACTATGCAATTAATTTCTTAACTGGTAATTCATGTTTTTGCATTTTAACAAAAAATATTAAATTTCGTGTATTACTACATGTCACTGCACTTGTGAGCAAAAAATGCAAAATCATTTTTTAAATGATTTCAAAGGAAAGAAGAATGTCTTTTCAAAGAAATCTTGGTTTCTGATTTGATATAAAATATAAAAATCCACTTTTCTTACTAGCTATATTAAAATAGTGAAATATTGGGTCCCTTATTCAGTAATCAAAGTCTCCTGCAAACTTGCAGTTGAAAATGAGATTTAAAAAAAATTAGGGGTTGAACATGCGGCAAACACAACACCAATCAAGCTTGAATATAACTGCAAAACAAAATAAAAAAACTCAACATTAACAAGGTTGAAGTCCTAACACTTGGAGTCAATTTGGTAGAGTTTGTCAATGGTTTAGCCTTGTTAGTTATAAAAGAAACTGAGTTAGTAAAATTAGTAAATGATTGAAACAAGGTAGAAATGTTAGAAGACAAGAAAGAAAAGACATTCTTATTTACTTGTCACTGACAAACAACATTTAAACAAAACCACAATCTTTAGACTGAGCAAGTTGAACTGATGTGTTTTGGCGGAAACCTCTACTTTTCTCAGTTCTTAAAAATGCATTTTATAATGAATTCTCACTTTGGGAGAATTTGAGATTCATCTGAATTAACAGTATCCAGTCAAAAACTTAATCAATGCCTCTATCAATATAAATGAAGTACAGATTATTCACTCAAAAGAGATGTATATGGAGACATTATAAACAGGTGGGAAGAGCTAATGATGGCTTAAATTATAAATGTACACCTAGTTTGGGTTATCTGAGTGAGACACAAAATCTTTGTGCTTCTGACATGGTACTGATTAACAGCAACATAAGCAATAGGCAGATTTCAGCTGCACAATGTTTATAAAAAAAACTTTTAAAAACAAAACACCATCGAGACGTAAAATAAAGAAACCTTGGTCTCGAACAACCAATCAAATAACAGTTGACTCTTTAATAACAGTCACTAAAACCCTGCTATAAATACAGAAGAGTGAACAAATGAAAGTCTTGCTTGCACACCTATAAGTGAACAAAGATGGAAGTTTCTATGGGGTATGCCATCATAGCTCTCACAGAAAACTTTAAAAAATTTGACATTTACCAACCCAAATTAATTATTTTAACAGCATAGCTTTATTTAGTATGTATTTAAATCTTGTCAAAATGCAGTGAAGCAATGAACCATAACACATTACAAACTGCCTATTGGAGTTTGATTCCATTTTGTACATTGATGTGTTAAAACACAACATTTTTTTCAGACATAAAAGTGTCGCACCAAACTTACAAGTGAGGAGTCACGGCTCTGATATAATTAACCAAAAATAAAAAAAGCTAAATCCTTTCTTGAGCCTATTGGCTCATTAGGCCAGTGCTTATCTCCAGTTTCCATAGTGTTAAGCAGATGAGAGTCTTTGACTCCCCCTGGACAGTACACTAAACTATCACAAGTTGGCTCCCAGCAGAACTGGTACTAATTTATACAGCTGAGTCAACTGGAACAAGGTCAGGTAAAGAGTCTTGTTCAAGGACACAACACAGTGATCTGGCCGGGACTCAAACTTGTGACCTTAGGATTACGAATCAAAAATGCTAACCACTCAGCCATGGTGCCACAGACATAATTAACCAAAAGTTGACCAAAAAAGAAATCACATAAGAACTAATGTCAAAAAAAATTGTTAGTAGCTTAAAAATTGAAACACTGTCAGTTGTTGTTCGAGTGCTCTGTGTTTAATCGCCTCACTGTGCAACAAACATATATGCAGCTTTCACTATAAAAGAAAATCAATCATTTGGGCAACAAAACAATAATTTATTGTCTTGCAAGTTCTAATGATCACAGCTATGACATTAGTTTCTTCTAGAAAAGCTAGATGCTTAGATCTAACATGCTTAAAATGTCAACATTCCTAATATTTTATGCATCAAAAATCTAAATTATCCAGTGACTTTTTGACTGCTTTACAAAGCAAAATAAGATCTTTACGATACAAGCATGAAGAAGTAAAGAGCGTCATATTGTAAAGTTGATAAGAGAGCACAAACACATGCAAGTTTTCTTAATACAGATTTAATATAAACTCAGGCAATTAGTTTTCTTGAATTTTTTTAAACTTGATCTTGTTCTTAAATGTAGATCAAAATTATGAAGCTATGTATCAATAAATTTCAGTTCAATGGAGAAGAAAACCTAATTATTATTATACCGTTCAAGGAGCATTTCGCTGTATGATAATCTTATGTGAACATCCTTGCCTTACAACTTGTCATTATTAACAATCATTATTTGTGAGTATGTAGTAGTAGTAATTTATAGTTCTAATCTCTTGTAATCAAAGCTTTTTCTATTGAACCACTTTATAATATCAACTACTCAAATGTGCTATTAATAGTAACAAACTGCTAACTGTTGCACACTGCTTGTGTATTCAGCTAGCTCTTGTAATATGCCTGGGTTCTTCTATATCAAGACGCTCAACTATTCCATTTTCATCTTCATTATTATTTGGCCAGTTTATGATACAATCCTGCGAGATACCAAACAACACTAATCAGTACCTATACTGTTTCTCCAGAAGCCTGCCAGGGTAATCAGGCTGCCTGGCAGCAAATTTGCAATTCTTCTGATGAATTTTATTTGTAATCATAGTGAAGAGGATCTATAAAGGGGGAATCAGAAAAAGAATAATTGCTTGGTTTGTACTTTCTTGCTACAAATAATGTTATGTTCAATCTGTTCATGCAAAAAACAGCCTGCCAATGGTCTACATTGAACAGCCTACAAAATAAGGCACAATTTATTTGTTTTCTGAATGTTCTTTTAATCCCTGAATCAGGCATTGGAAAACAAAGTTTAAAAGGAATAACCATCATTCGGTTTTAAAAGTTGAAATAATTATGCAATGCACTTTCAATATTTAGCACGCTCTTTCAATTGTTTTCGCTTTTTTAGCCTTGAGATCATGAAAATAAAAAAAGTTGGTAGTTTAAAATGTTTCATGAACATGCAAACTGAAGACAAGATAAATAAACAAATGTAATTTTGAAAACAACAAAGGCAATTCAGTACAGTGGGTGGCAACTCAAAAATAATGAAATTAAGTTGTTGCAATGAAAACTAACTTACTTGATTTTTGGGGTAAAAAGTCAGCCAAAACTGGGGAAAGTTTGGTAAAATCAAATCAAAATATTGAAAACCATACTCCTTTCTCATTCTACTTGTGCTGAGATACTGTAAGTGATAACTAAATTAGCTCAAATCTTTCTTTTTTTCTAATTATCAATAAAATAACTAATTTACAAAAAGGCTGTAAATTAAGTGTACTGTGTACCATGAAGCACTCGTACCTGGTAGTTTAAAAAAAACATTTAAGGTAAAGTTTTCACCCAACCTACAATGATAATACAAACTCATACTAATTAATTCTTATACTATTTTGGCGCCCGGGTTGAAATGGAATTTAACGTAATTAATTATGACGTCTAAAGCAACTGTATAAAAAATAACTTGTGTCTCTGATTCAAATCACTTGTAAGAAAACTGAACTAACTTATAAATGCACTAACTTTTTTCTGCCTAAAAATAAGACTACTCACTCCTGGCATGTCAAAAACTGCGAACATAACACTAGACCCTAATCCAAAAGTTTTATTCATTACAGCAAAAGGAACTTGAGTAACCATAGTGATGTTGAGACTGTTGTAAATAATTTCAGACTAGTTACTAAACACACATAATTTCAAAAATGAACTATGGACCCAGAGTAGAAACATCCCGAGTTATCCAATACCATGCTAAAACTATGAGCACGAACCTCAAAGTCACAGTTATATATCTCTTGTAAAGCAACGAGTTTACAAATGGAATGAAGAGAGAAATAATTAGTTCCTTTGTGAAAGAGAGACCTGAGTACTAGTATGGTAATGAGTATAATATAAGAGCTGTCAAAGCGTAAAAGTTTCAGTGTGGTCTCAGTTTATTTTTTGTTAAATTAGAGCACTTTAACTTTACGATAAAAAATAAACATTGTTGAATTTAACATGTCTGGGTCTTATGAGTCTGGGACCTAACTATGCAGTCAGTTGTTGCTTAGCAACTTTAGTGAACTTGAGGAAAATAATTTATGTAGTATTACACCCTCGAATTTCTACTTATTATTAAACCACAAACTTGCAGTCATTGCCATATCAAGTGTATCACTGCCAGCAACTATGACCTATTTGGGCTAATTTTGACATTATCTTCACAACAGTATCTAAATGTTTAATCGACAAAATACTACCCTTTGCTACCTAAAAGCCAAACTTTGATTGAAAAATGGCCTAAATGGCATCACTACATTACTAAGTATTACATTATCAGTGATTCTTATACTTTAGTCAAAGCTTAAGGTGTAGTGACAGAAACTTGTTTTAGTCTATGTTGAATTTTGTTCAAAAGCTCACTTGTCATAAGTACAGTAAACAAGGGTTTTGGGTTACTTGTAACCAAATAAAGTCTAAAAAATAAATTATATTCTGAATTGGATAAACATTAAAAAAAAATTATCATTGCCAACATCAATAAAAAACACTCATCTAAGCAACCATTTACAGTCAAAACTTAACTACTCTATAGCACAGAACCTTACTTTTTAAGGGATTAAATACATTGAAGTTGAGTTGTTTACATACTGTGGCTGGTGGTTTTATGCTTGACAAAACAATAACAGAATAAACCACCTTGAAGAACAAGCTTGTTAATAATTAATGAGCAACAAAACTATATAAGGCCAGATAAAGCTAAGGATCAAAATTCAGTTTGTGTCACATATCTACTGATGTAGGGTCTTTTCAAAAAAGCTCTCTTAAACAGAATTAATAATTGTTAAACAGTCTGGGTATAATCAAAACTGTCTTACTGTGGCTTTGAAATTCAATTTTTTCAAAGAGACAATCTTTTGTTCAAAAACTTGTTTTTTCGGTTAAGGTTTTTAATTGAAGTTTCAAAAGTTGAAAAAATGATCTGAAATGAACTAAACATAGCTGGAATGTACCAGTACTGTTTTTTTTCTTTCAACTGATTTTGTGACTGCATTGTATAAAAAAGGTTTTTTTTCAGCCAACAAAGAAGAACCTTAGAATTGGTTTTGATCAAAACAAACATTTCTGGGCAGGAACATTCTTTAACTTTCAAAGGATTTTCTTTAAACAGCATCATAAAACTCTTTTCTATTTTGGTAAAACAATAAGGAACAAAACAAAATCCTCAGACTGTTTGTTGGCCAAAAATCAAGAAGGTTCAATCAATGACATCTTCTTATCAAACAAACAACATTTACTTGTAAGGGAAATGACTCTTTATTTTATATTTTGTCTTCAATAAACTAACTTCACCCTATGGTAACCTTCAATTCCTTTTTATACATTTTCAACTTGCATTCTTGAAAGCAAGGTTAAATAACACCAACAAAATGTATGCCAAGATACATTAAAATTCAACATAAAATATGTTTTTTATTATACCTGCAATTCTCTTCTGAGAAACACAAACCTCATTGCAACTTATTTTATTTTTGATAAAGTATTCCAATGGTAATCTTTTAAAATTATTTATTCAGCAAAATATGCAGACCATTAATGTCCAAGCATTGCAAAAAAAACTGCAGTCACTTTGAAATAGTAATGTTCTAAGAAAATTAACCCATGAGTCATTGTTCAAACCAGCTCATAACTCTAGAGCAAATATATTGATATTACAGAGTGATTGCAATGAATAAGAACTGAAGTCAGATGAAATATTAAGTTCAAATTGTGAGTTTAGCAAATAAATGACAAACATTTTTTGCCAGAAGCATGTAGGATGTGGTTCAAAAAGCATTTCACTGTTGATAATTCAACATTCAATTTATCCTTAGAACAAAAATTCACTTATTCAAAAATTTAATATAATTTATGGATGTTTAAACATCACAAACCCACAAACCATGGTACACTATATCATGATGAGTTGAAAAAATTCAAGAATTTATGTAGCTGTACTTACACTGACTAAAAATGCTTCAGCTATATATTTTGAAAAGCAAGGAAGCATTCAAAACTGAAAAAAACATTTTTCAAAAACTATTTGAATATTCCCAAAAATGTTCTTAGAGCTTGAAGGTGTCATGTGTAAAATAATGCATTTCCAAGAACAATAATCATTATGCCCTTTTATGCTATTCATCAACAATACCAGTTTACAGACTATACAAGATCCTTTGGAAAATTACAACCTTTAAGATATTATTCAAAAACTAAAACAGGTATTTCTTGTCAAGAATAACTAAGATAGTAATGAGAGACTTGAGTGTTGCTATGGTTACACTCTTCATCACATGGTTTACCTGCAGTAGTAATCAAAGGTTAGATAATAAATAATATCATAGCACTGCTGGGTTTTATCAAAATATTATAGAAAGAAAATGCAAAACACTTTGATCAAATCTCATGTATTATAACATAAACACAGTCCGAAATGCCTCTAACTTCCCTGCACAAACATTAATTGTTACTCAGCATACATGTCCGCATACCAACAATGGCTGACAAGCACATGGTTGATTCGTATACAGATATAGATTAACAGTAAACCAACTTCACAAGAAGCTGAAGATATTTCACTACATCAAACTAATAAAGTAGGGTAAAGAGTGAGTGACTAAGTTCGGTTTGAAACACTTTTCTATAAGGCTAAATTTCTGATACTACTGCAATTTAATCAATAACAGTAACACAAACCATGTAGAAATATTAAAACTTCTTAACTCCACACATTGAACAGTTTTTAATTTTGCAAAAACACTGCCGCAAGAGAGCTCAGAAGAGTGCTATCAGATTTTATAAAATGCTTTTCATAGACAATGATACAAAACCTTTTACTTAAAACTTAATCTGTATTCAGTTGACAAAACATTGTCCAGAAGGAATTCTAAATAGATGATCATTGAATGGTTAGAAACAAAACTTGCTGTTATACTGAAAAATTATTTGAGAGGAAGAAGATACAAAGCCAAGACAAACTCAGAATATGCAACTTTAGAAAAAACATTTAGCATACAATGATCAAAACTTTTATGTGAAATGATAAGAGATGCCACAACCCAGCATTATTATGGTCCAACAGCCTTGCTTACTTTACTGGCAGATACTGTTTATGCTAAGTTACAACATGGAATTCATCAAAAATGCAACATTCAAGATCTCTTTGATTCAGACAGTAGCAAAGCACACGAACAAATTAAGTTCATTAACCAAGTTTTGTTGCATGCCACTGTACTGAACACCAAATTTTAAATTAAAAACATCAGGCATGATGCTTACAGCTTCTCTGTGCTTCCTGTTCGACTGTTGACCCATCTCTGGTGAGCTGATATCAAAAAGGTAACTCCATATATGCCAGCGGCTATGAAACAGTTTCTGTTAATATAAGACCAAGACTTTTTTTATTAAGAATCATGGCAGTTTCAACATCCTTCCATCTAGAGTTTACAATAATTTATACAGTCTACATCAAACTTAAGCCTGGTACAAATATATACAAAACAAAAAACTAATAAAACATAGAATAGAGTTAAGAAAATGAAAAGAAAAACTGATTGTCAGATAGACTCTTAGCTAATGACTGGGGCACTGCTTAACTTTGTGAATCACTTAACCAAATTAATGTTTCCTGTATTTGATTACCTAAGTAAGGGGGCATTGTAAAATTTATTTTCAACCACTTACCGTAACTTCCTATGGGCTTTAGTGGCTTACCCCCCCCCTCCCCCCCTAATGCCAACAATTTTATGTTTTACAAACTCTATAAAATCAGTGAGGTGTTCGAGGTGTGTTGGCTGTACTGATTTGACTAAAGCACATGATTTTGTTAATAAAATTATGGCAACTCACTGCAAAGAAGGTGTTGTTTAACTGAGCGTTTTCACTGTTTTCTCTTATTGTCTGCTGGAAACTCCCCAGACCCCCCCTCCTCTCTCTCTCCCCTCTTAATTCATGTTAAGCAACCGAAAATTGATTTTATGATGGCCCCTAAACTATAATAATTATATGTAGTAATGTATGATAAAGCAAGGCTGTTCCTAATATTAATAGCTGACAGTCATCAAGGTTAACGGGCTAGCCGAGTTATTTTGCTGCCCAACTTTCTAAAGCAGATGGTAGTTTTAAGTGTCATTTATGCCTATTTCACATACTGAATAACTTCCATAGAAAAAGAACAAACTAGATTTGTTATTTCAAAAACAAATTTCTATGAAGTGTTGGATAGAAACTCAAAATTTCGGGTATGGAATGAAAAATTTAAGTGACTATAATAAATGACAAATTTTTTTTACTACCTAAAAATATTTTCGCTTTATACTATAGACTGCAAAACAATTTACGAAACTGAGACACTATAAAAACAATTTCTTCCAAAATTCAGGGCAAGTAGTGAAATACAATTCAACGACGCATACACATTTTATTTTTGGCAATCGACTTACTTTGCAGAGCTAGAATATCCATTTTCGCCCGTCGGTACATCTTCGCTCAAGGCAACACTCTTTGCACTAAAAAATACTCCTAAAAGTAGCTGTTAAAAATACAACACATATTAAATTTTGGATCCTTCACAAACTTTCTATATCTTCAGTACTTGTCAATTGCGTTAGTAAATTGGCGGTCAAAAAATAAAACGGCGAATATTTTCATGTCTCACTTACCAACATTACAATTCCCCACAAGCTTAAAACAAAACAACAGTTCGAAATCTTTGGTCCACAAATTCGAAGTGCCATTTTATCTACCTATTTGCTACCATCCAACATGGCCGACTTTCGTTTCGGTGACTCAGGTGACTGAAAGCCTCGTTTTCATTTTCAGCCGTGGAGGTCTGAAAACTAGAACCGTGTTTGCGCACGTCTTACCCGTGTTGATACTGAAATGTTGCCAAAACATTCTGAAATTAGCTTTTCTATCCCTTGTGGAGTAATTTACGCTAAGGTCTGGGGAAAAGTTGGTGGTAAACCTGTATTGGGCTTACATGGCTGGCTTGATAACGCAAACACGTTCGACAATCTTGCACCAATGTTACCCGAAGACATTCATTTTGTTGCCATTGATTTGCCTGGGCACGGCAAGTCCTCGCACAAACCCAAAGGTGTAAGTACATATGACTGGGTGATTGATATCAAGAGAGTAGCCACTCAACTGGGCTGGAAAAAATTTTCCATCATTTGTCACAGTATGTCTGGTCTATATGGAGTGTTGTATGCTGGTACTTTTCTAACTGAGGTTGAGAAGTTAGTCCTTTTTGATGGGTATGTTGGAATGCCCCGACTTGGAGAAGCTCCAGACGTACTTGCAGAGCATGCAAAAGCAATGCTTGAGGATGTAGTTCCTCCAAGGATCTACCCAGACTTTGAATCAGTTGTTGCTAAAAGACAACAAGAGAGTTGGGGACTGGAAAAAAGATCAGCTGAAATTTTGGTTACCAGAGGAATAAAGTCTGTAAAAGGGGGAGTTACTTTTACAGTTGATCCTCTGAATCACCTATCAGAAGTATTGCCAACAATGTTTCTGCGCAATGCTGTAGATATCACGTTTGAAGTTTTCATATCTTTTCTCAAGAGAATCCGAAGTAATGTGCTACTTTTATTAACAACTGAAACTGCTGAGATCTTTAATTTCACTATATCATCAAAGCGATTCAAATACTTCTCGGAAACAATCCAAAAGAATGGTCAGCTCACTTTTAGAAAAATTCCAGGAAATCACTATATACATTTGAATAATCCGTATATGGTTTTACCAGTGTTAAACTCATTTCTTATGTGCTCAAATTTTGCTGAGAGTAGTAAGTTGTAAATAGCAACATTTCTGTTAGAAAAGTTAAAATCAGAGTGTAGAGTAGTTAATGTTCGCCCTCATATTGGATAAAAATGCAACAATTTTGTACCAAATGGATTGTTGTTATGTTTTGAAACAGGGGGCCCAAGATAAAAAGTAGATAGCAAGCTGGTGTGCAACTTAGGGAATGTTAATAGTGCCAGCTTCTATGGCTTTTTCAAGGAACAACAGTGTGAACACAACATCGTTTATCTTGTTTTGAAGAAGATTAAAACCCTGGTGGGAGGGGTACTCTGGGGTCAAAAGAGTAGGGATGATGTGGAAAAGTCCCCAAAATACCCTAAAAAAATACCAAAAAACAAAATTTTTCCACCCAAAAAAATACCTCTCAGTTTTAAAATTACCCTAAAAAATACCAATTGAAAGCTGAATTTTTTCCCTGGATCGTGTTGTGCTGAATGTGGTTTGCAGTGAATAAAGGCATGCGTGTAATAGAACATTTGCCAAAGGATGTCTTTTATAAGTTAAACTTCTTATCAGTACACAAGTTTGCTATTAATACATCTGACTGCAAGCAGTCCAGTAGTTTGGCATTTTTAAAAGCCTTAAAACTACCAGCTACGAGATTTTGTTATTTTAACTGTCATCATAAGTTAATCAAAAAGAGATTTTTTTTTGGAAAGGGAATCTTATCAAGATTTTAAGGTAACACTAATAATATGCATATCATTGCAGAAAGACGTAAATAAGAAGAACACCCCATTTTACAAAGATATACATACCCCCTCCCCCACATGTGATGTTTTGGTACTTTTTGCACTCACAGATTAATAGTCTTTATGTCTTTATCAAACAATGCCGAGCTCTCAGAAACAGTTGGGTATTTTAAAAGGGCTTCAGTCAGATGCCCTGAAGCAATATTGAAGATTGCACATCATCTCGTTGCTGAACTCTGAGTCTTCCTCGTTCGCTTTTGAGTTAAACACTCGAAAAATCGTCATTAATGACGGCCATTTTTTTCGAAACAAAAAAGGGAAACTAATATTTTTCGTTTTCTAGCTGCGGTTTATCGGCACAATAGTAAACCACAGTTTTTTTTCTACCAATCACGGCGCACGTTTCGCTTTTCGTTTGGGGACCTGGAGACCAGCGTCGTCTGAAACCGGTACGGGAAAGATGTCGAGATACTCAGAAATTAGCTTCTCTATCCCTTGTGGAGTAATTCAGGCTAAGGTCTGGGGAAAGGTTGGTGGTAAACCTGTATTTGGCTTACATGGATGGCTTGATAACGCAAACACGTTCGACAATCTTGCACCAATGTTACCCGAAGACGTTCATTTTGTAGCTATCGATTTGCCCGGGCACGGCAAGTCTTCGCACAAACCCAAAGGTGTAAGTACATATGACTGGGTGGTTGATATCAAGAGAGTAGCCACTCAACTTGGCTGGAAGAAATTTTCCTTCATATGTCACAGTATGTCAGTACATTACAGTTTGATGTATGCCGGAACATTCCCTCAAGATGTAGACAAAGTGATTGCTCTAGATGGGTTAAGCTCAGCGGTAAGTAATCCAAATCGTGCTCCAGCCGCAGATGAATTTAGAGAATACGCAGAAGGAATGCTTGAAGAAGCAGCTCCGAAAAAAGTATACCAAGATGTCGCTACTATTACCGCGAAAATTCATCAAGCTCTGCAAAGACTTTTTGGAGAATCAAGTGAAGAGACAGCAAAAGTGTTGGTGACCAGGGGGGTCAGTCAAGTTCCAGGGGGGTACGTGTTCTCATATGACACAAATCTACGGAAACCAAAGTCAATCCAGTATGGATTCATTACTAATTATTCTATGTTAAAACTTGAAGATTTCATGTCATTCTTCAAAAGAATCACATGTGATGTCTTGGTACTTCTTGCAAGTGCAGGCATATATCCTTTGCCAAAGCCCTTTAAAAACACAGCCAGGAAGTATAAAATGCTTTCAGACGCCCTAGAGCAAAGTGGAAGGTTTCACATTAGATATGTACCAGGAAATCATTATGTCCATCTGAATGACCCAAAAATGGTCATGCCTTTTGTGAACTCGTTTCTTTCATATTCTTTACCTAAGAACACCAGAAGTAAGTTGTGATATTTAAGTCCGGTTATTTCACTTGTTGCAAAGTGCTGCACATGTAAAAGTGTACCTTTTTATGTCTAGCATTGCTTTGTTTACTGTCAGAATAGCAAAGAGCAGGCACATGTTCTTTTATGATACAAACACTATGAAGACCAAGGTCAATCCAGTATGAATACTTTTCTGATTATTCTATTAATTTTGAAAATTGGAAGATTACTTGTCATTCATCAAAATAATCACATGAGATGTTTTAATACCTTTTTTGCAAATTAAATATAGATGGTCTACTCAGACTTGTATTTAATATTATATAAGCCCTTAAACACAAGGTTCCAGTATAAAAGGGTAAGGCCTGCCCTTTTTCAATCCTTTTCATGAAACTTGAATAAATTTTGAAATGTATATGCAGCCACTGATAAAAGAAACAACCCACTTTCAACAATTCCAAGTCATTTACACCATAATCCTGAAACAGTTTCATTTTTTTAATAGTTAATGAAGTCATTAGCATAATACTGTTCTACTGGTAAGCGTACAACACGAAAGGCTGCTGATAAGAATAAAAATATACAAAATTTATTGCCAGAGCAATTTGAAATGTGCACGTGCTTCACAAGACCAAATTAGTCAAACAATGTCCATCGAGGCCCACGCTTTTTTGTTATTTTATTCGGTGAAACTTCGATTCAGGAATTAAAATTCATAGTTGTAACACTAATAAAATTAAAATCAGCCAAATACTTTCATGTCAAGGCTCAGAAGCAAGAATGATCTATACACAACTGTAGATTGTTTGCTTTATTTTGAAATTGCAAAACTAATCTAAGTGCAAATAATACTCGAATCAAAAAAGCAGGCCACAGCTGGCAGAGAGCGCAGACTTTTATAGATGTTAACTCAATCATTGGCAGATGATTGGCAACTGAATGTGTGAAACCCCTGGGCTCAGCCTTTTCATACTGGAACCTTGTGTTTAAAAACAGTGAGGTGCTTTAGAATGGCTTCAGATGCTTTAATTTGTACTAGGAAACCATTATTTCCACTTGCATTGAATGACCCAAAAGTGGCCATGCCTTTTGACTTGTGAACTTATACCTTTTATATTCTTTGCCTGGGAACACCACAATGAAGTTATGATCTATTTAATTTAGGTTAATTCTGACATGTTGCAAAGTACTGTAGGTAAAAGTTTTTAGAGTCACTGCATTGCTTTCAGTTGAATTGTGTGAATAACAAAGTGCAAAAAAATCCATTGGCTACATGTTTCCTTTATTAATTAATTATGTTTTGAAATTATTTATATGAATGATTAGTGTAGAAGTTTTGAGACTTGGTGTTGTATATATAGAATGAAGGAAATCGCCTCTCAAGTTTTGAGTGATCAGAAAAAAATTCTGAGTCACTGATGGGAATCGTCAATTGATAATATATAGCATTGGCTATTGGGCCTATTGATCTAGTAGGTGCAAGACGTGTGTCCAGCAGGGAATAGACAAGAACTTATCCTGTAACTCAGCTCCCCCTGTGAGTCTGTAGCTCAGTGAGTTGAGCATCTGACCGGTAATCAGAGGATTGCGGGTTCAATTCCCGTCAGTGACTCAAAATTTTTTCTGATCACTCAAAACTTGAGAGGCAATTTCCTTCATTCTATATAATTTTATATATGTATGACATTTAGTAATGACAATTAGTTAATATTGCATCAAAAGAATATGTTATTCATTTATTTCACTATTATGGGAAAAACATTTCGAATACCGTAATCACTCCATAAAGCCTTGGGAGGCTCATTGATTTTTTCACCTTCCAGACAGGGGGCTGTTAGAGAGGGTGGGGGGGGGAAGAAGTTATTTAAAGATTGCCAATAGACGGAACACACCATGAAATCTAGACACTAAATATATTTAAATAGTAACTTAGTAGTTATTCTGTACATAAGCTCTTCTATTGTTGTAACCAGCACAATTTTAAAACTGACACAGATACAAAATGTAGACAAAAATTAATTTATTTTTGAAACACAGCGCCTGATGTGTTAGCTCCTGTCACATTTATGTTAGGGTTGGTAGGGATTATTAGAGAGGGGAGGGGTTATTTAAAGATTACCAATACCAAAGACGGAAGCATACCAGGAAGTCTGGATACTAAACAGATTATTTTAAATAGCAATTTAGTAGTTATTCTATACGCAAGTTCTTCTATCATTTTAACCAGCCCCATTTTAAAACTGAAACAGATACAAAATGTAGACAAAATATATTTTTGATACACAGCGCCTGATGTGTTAGCTCCTGTCACATTTATGTTGAGTTGGTAGGGATTATTAGAGAGGGGAGGGGTTATTTAAAGATTACCAATACCAAAGACGGAAGCATACCAGGAAGTCTGGATACTAAACAGATTATTTTAAATAGCAATTTAGTAGTTATTCTATACGCAAGTTCTTCTATCATTTTAACCAGCCCCATTTTAAAACTGAAACAGATACAAAATGTAGACAAAATATATTTTTGATACACAGCGCCTGATGTGTTAGCTCCTGTCACATCTATATAAGGGTTGGTAGGGATTATTAGAGGGGGGAGGGGTTATTTAAAGATTGCCAATAGCACACGTCCATGAAGAGGTAGCTACAGGAACTTATTAGAGCCTTTTTTGTAATAATTCACACAAGAGTTAACTTCTTTAAAAAAAAGAGTTGTTACTTTTTCACCTCATTGATTAGAAGATGATGAATATAGTTTATCTAACAATTTTGGGCTTCAAATGACAAACTATATTGGTTTCCATTTTTTTAGATTTTTTCTTTTTCCCAAACCACTGATGTAAAATGTGTCTGTTTTTTAGTTGATTATTTTAAAACTTCGTGGCAACCAATAGTTTTTTGTTTGACACTTGGAAAAAAACTTGTTTATAAGAGAAAAATGCTTATAGTTATTGTCGGTATTGTGATTAAATGTAAAAATAGGTAAATTTTGGCTTAAGCTAGGCCATATCTATTGTAGCTATTAAAGTATTATAAAGAGAACCTGCACTTCAAAATTATTTTCTTATCTTTATTTAAAGTGCATAATTTATGAAAAAAACAGTTTTGTTATTTTAGCAGATTGCTAAATGAGGAATAGTGGTGAAAATTATATGTCAAAATCTCTTGTGGTTCTTAAGATATTTTAAAACATGTAAAATTTTCGGTTCATGATGTCACAAGTTGCATTTTTTTAAAAATCTGCTACCAATCCATTATTTGTTGATGTGTTTAAGCCGATTTGGGCTGCTGATGTACCATGAAGGTAGATAGATTACAACAACAACAACAACTTTATTTGTACCCTCCAATTTTACACTCAGTATATATATCAATTACAATCAAAGAAAAAAAAAAAAAAGCAGATTGAATAAATTATAAGGAGAGGGCACTGGCTGTCTGAAATAACTACAAAGCTAACCTAGTCAGACAGCCAAGATTACCACTCCAAGTTCAGTTCAAACTCCTTCAAATGTTATGGACTGGCAGCAGATTTAAAAAATGTAAATTTGTGAGAACCACTAGTGCCGTCATCAGCTGAAAACTTTAATTTTAATATTCCCAAGAAAAAAAGGTTTTTGGCAAAAAAAATTCACCACTATTCCTCATTTAGCAAGGTCTATACCCTAAAATAGTAGAATTTTTCACTTCATATGCCCTATAAGACCATCTGCTTGGGATTCCAGAAAAAAAGTTAAAGGCATCTTGTCATTTCTACCCAATTTTCTGTAGTCATCCAGTAAGAATTAAAAATAAAACAATTTCCTCTTTAAAGACCCTATCAAGCTTATTTTTTTACTTTTTGGATTAGCATTGTTGTCGTCTGTGATCTCAAAATTCGAATAACCAAAGAAAATTTCCACATCTAAGTATGCTTTTTAATAAAAAAAAGATGTAAATGTTGACCGAGCTGGCCAGGGGCTGGTAACCTGTGACGTAGCAGCAGTGAGTTAAGTGGTTTTTGTTTTAAAAATTTTCATTTCTGTTAAAAAATGTCATAAATTTTTTTTCAAACAATTTAAAGGGAATAATTCATTGATTAAAGTTATAACAATGTGAATATTGTAGCCAGAACTGAACTTTTTGGGATAAAAAAAGATTGTCTCTGCTTCATGCCTTGTGCTACGTCATCGTTGCACACTTCAAGTCTAAAAAAAGGAACAGGAACGGCGAGAAAAAGTTTTAAGTTCAAAAATTACTATTATTAAAGGGCTCTACTTTTCATCTGTAGCTTAAAAGAATAAGCTTGATAGGGACTTTAAACAACTTAACAAAAAGCTCACACTTCTTCAATAACCAATTTACATGTGGAAGAACAGTTTGTTACGGGAGAAATAAAAGCTAATTCTAAGGAAATTTTTTAACATAAATTGGCTTATAAATTTCCTCATGATCAGTATTCTAACTAGTTAGTGTATAGCAGTCTCGACAAGTTAGTAAGTCACCCAGATATAACTCCATCTATTTATATATAACTGACAAAATTTATAATTGTGGTTTGTAACCTGGGGAGATGGGAGTAATTTGAGGTGAAAAGTATAGGAATGCTCATATTGGAAAATGTAAAAAATATACCCAAAGAAACTTAGGGCCAATGAAAAATTTTACCCCCCCCCCCCAGAAAATCCCCAAATGAGCATCGATTTTGAAAAGTGTGGTAGAAAAATGTACAAAAATATGCTCAATTGCATTTTGCACACCTAAAAAACACTGTATTTCTTAAATAACTTTGATTTCGCCCTTAAAAACCCTATTCAAAACAAATTGCTTTAAAAAAATACTCCTATCATACCGACGGATGAAGCACTAGCTTAGACTGAAAATATAGTTTGGATCAATGTAATCGTATGTTCAGGGCCGTAGCAAGGGGTGGAGCCCGGGGGGGGGGGGGGG
>JAOBAT010142963.1:0-11396 GCA_026413305.1 Hydrozoanthus tunicans
AAGGGTAGGTAGAAGGGTAGGTAGAAGGGTTGGGGGAGGGGTAGGGAGAAGGGATGGAGGGCTAATTAAGGTCACGGAAAAGTGTCATCTGCATTAGTGTGAGTCTGTCTATAGGTCGTGCCTATTGAGCCCGTAATCAAGTTCAACAGTGTGGATCTGCCTTTGCAATGTACCTGTTGAATATGTAGTTGAGACTGTAACAGTGTGGTTCCGTATCGCAAGCTGTTATACAACTGATTAGACTTTTGCCTCGGACCCTCAAGCTGGTGTGGCCAATCAAGCTGTAGTCTGTGACTGAGTCGACGGAACTACATCCGTCAAAGCCGTTCATCGCGGTGATCGATCGCAGAAAAACCATGAGTTGTATTACTGCTTCCTTTCTGTTGACCATTTCGATGCTGCCAAGAAAATTAAAAGAGTGTATATACAATTAAAGAGAAATGACGTTATATCTTGAATGTACAATTTCATCGTTATAACTCAGACTCAAGTCATATGTTATGGCAATTAGAAAGACATGCAAAGTCGAACAAACCTTTAAAAGAAACTACGCGTCCTTTTTTAAAAACAGATAGTGATTTTTTTTTTTAAAAAACCTAAGCTCTGGCCGACTTTAAACCTTTGCTTGCTCAGATGTTTTGCAATCAGCTTCTTTGAGATTAAATTTCATTTCAAAACATTGTGATGTAAATCCGAAGTCAGTCACCTGGAGGGAATCCTTCTGTTAATCGAATAGTTCGGCTTGATTTGTTTCATATATTGTACAACCAGCTGTTGAACGCGAAATAAAGAATACAATACTAAACTAACAACCAAAATATAACTAAGTTGTGATATTTGCTATCTTCCTTTTGAAATGCTCGGGTTTGCTCGCTTGGACTCGCTTTGTAGTTTTGTTACTTTTGGAAATTTTTGTCTGAAAGACATCTTCGGTTATAATCTATTCTCCTGTTTCTAGTGTTGCAGCGAACAATATTAGTTTATTACGTCTGGTATCTGAACAAATTACCAATCGATATCTTTAATTTTTTGTGCAAGAATAGAAACAACTCATTATTATAAACTATTATGTATTTAGACATTTTAGTCAATGTATTTGAAAACAATGAACAGTTAAATTAAAAAATTCAATGTATGGAAAGCGACGTATTTATCTTCTTTGAATTTGGGCATTTTTCGTTTTCTTGTAAAAAAGAAGTACAAAATTCTTCAGTTTTGGGTGTTAAACATTGTCATTCATTTCAACCCTCTTTGTTTTAAATTTTGAATACAGCAAACACCCGCATGAAAGAAGAGGTTGATCAAGAGCTTGGATGAAAAGTACCTTAGACACAAGGACACATTAAGCCCAGAAAAAAGAAAATTGTTCAGTTAAATTAAAATGCTGGATTACATGAGTTACTGAGTAAGGTAATGTTTAGTTTTAAAACTTTCAAAGATCACAGCTTCACTGCAGAATTTTATGTACATTAATTGTTTTTGAACTTTGCTTTAGAAATAAAACTATTTAAGCAAACAATATTACCTTCTGGTTTCTTTAGCTAAATTTTTAGACAGCAATTTTAAGAACACCTCAAGTAAACTTTCAGGCTGGTTTTGCTGAAAAAACCGGATAAATAAGAACAAGATCAGCCTGAACCCCATGCCAAAACATGTCTGTTTACTGTACTCTGACATGCTAGAGACCAATGAATGGTCAAACTGCATCGGCTATTTATACACTACTGTATGAGCACAACAGTGCTGAGCGAGTGCCGATGTCACGCCATTATATGTACGGCTAACCTTTTCATTTATTTGTGTTCGGGCCGGGCGCCTAATTGGATCTTACATAAACAAAGCCAGTAAGTCTGTTACCACGGCTGAGAACATGACATGCTACAAGTGGGTCACAACTGTATTATTACCAAATACTCGTCAAGATCGCTTCTCGAAGTCTCGTCGGGAACTGTTCTCTTTTTCGAGCAAACAAAAAGAGCATTGAAATGATTCTTGTTCGAGAGACAGACTTAGTAGAAGCGACGGCTGGCCATTCGGTAGTAGTAGTAGTAGTGGAATTTTGCCTGTTTGCCTTCGTTTTGTTTTGATCTTTTGCCGGACACGCAATAACTTGAGCAGATAACCCCGTGGATCAGGAAACCAAAGTTGACGCGAAAGAGAGGAGAAGATGAGAAAAGAGGAAGCTAGGCCGGTTCGTTATCTTTGGCAAACAAGCAAATCTTTTTTTTGTCTTCCGCGGAAGACAAAACACTTCTCGTGTTGAGGAGAAACTCTCGGCCTCTACCAGGTGCAATGACCTTTGTTTGTGTGTTATTCTACCGCCCTTTTCCGCAGACTTGTATCTGATTTCATACACGCTTCAAAATTGCACACACAACCCAACCCCCTTCCCGTCCCCTCTCCTACCCATCTCGGATAATTACTTCTAAACTCAACCTTACGGAGAGAGTTGGCGCGAAAATAGGTCCAAAATATTTGGAAAGTGTTGAAATTTCCTGCTCGAGGTAAAATGAATTGTTTCAGAATGCTTCTGAATACGCTATTTTGATCCGTGTTTTAACAATCTTTCAAGATAATGTTATTATCAGTACTATTTTTACCATTTATAATGCATTAATTGTTTATGCAATTTTCAGTATAGGTTATGAAAAACGCCACTTCTGAAGGTTTGTTCAACAAGGCAAGTGTTTAAAAGAGCTTGGTTACTGGAATTTCCGCAACTCGATGCAGTTTTTGGAGTTGAGGAATGCTCATAAACTTTGCTCAAACACACCACACAACCATTTATATCCGGAATTTCTGGTATTTCAGAATTGACTAAACAAATTAAGTTTATAGCCTCAAAAACAAATCCGTCCATTCCGTAGATTTGTAGTATAAACACCGAGTTGTATACGTGCTGCCACTCTGGACACACACAAAATGCATGCAACTCTTATTCATTGTGCTTTATGTTGAGACTTTCATTGGCCTGCCAGCACTGAGGGTAAGTCATAATATGAAGTAATATTTTTTGTTATTGCAAGATGTTGATACCACACTGTGTTTCAAAATCGGTCTAATTACGAAACATTCATTCGTACCAGGGCAAGATTTTCGAGTCATTTAAACTTCTTTCTCTAGCAAATAGCGGCACTGCCTAAGAAAAAGGAGAAACTGAAAAAAAAACCCCTCGCATTACATCATTTTGTTTAATACAAACCAATACAATATGAAATATGAAGTTACCCTAAAGCCGAAGCAAAAAATAAATACTATATATGTCTATGTAGAATACAGCAAGCTAGCTGAGCTGTTCTAACATTACGGGTAGTAAACACTATAATTCCAGGTTAATGTCTTTCGGCGTTGTTAAGCATTTCAATCGAACGGTTTTTAGGTTGCTAGGCGCTGATTGTCATATATTACTGATTGCGCGAACGAATTGCCTCAGCTAAAGAGAAATAAATGATTGATCGTTAATAAGAGAACCAAGAAACATTGTATACGAAGCAGCCCATAAATTTTTTTTCTCGGACAAATTTATAATCAGAGAGACTAAAAAAACGGCAGAAGCTGCTTACTATATTAGACCTCGAGAGATTTTCTGAACCTTGTTTTAATAAGGTTTTAAAACTAGCCTCTAAAATTTCACAGCAAACAAAAAGACGTAGAACTGGTTCTGGCCAGAATGGCCCTGCTCGTGAATCAGCCCCATTCAGTTCTCCCGCTCCGGTCGACCAAAGCGCGGGAATTTGGAGAGTTGTGGTGGGGAAAAGGTACGCGCGCACCCTTTCAGTTTTTGCTGCGCGCTAGTATAGGATTTGGAAAATGTCTGAACTTAACAGCTAGTTTCTGATTAACCCTGGACCTTTCCATTTAAATCAGCCAGAACCAGTTTGTTTTTTTGGCCGACCGCCGCGGACCGGTCAAAGGGAAAGCGACTTGAATGTCATTGTTAAATGTGCGTGGGGGAACAAAAATAGAAACGTTAAACAAACCTAAACAACTACGAGTTCTTCAAAGGCGCACCTTTGCGTTTTCATGCATACACTCTTTTTTATAACAACCTTTTTTATAAGAACATGGGGCTGAAAATCGCCAAAAATTTAAGAACATGTTAAAAACACGCTGAGGCTGAGAAAAGGTGAAGAACATTTATCTATGATGATAACCTATTACAAATAGATATAACTCATACAATGTTATTAAAAATTGCGATTCGGTGGGCTTCTTGCCTTCTTGCCTTAACATCACATTTTCTTTCGTACAAGCTACTGTATTTAAAATCTGATACAATAAGGTACATAAGCTAGATAATGTATACACAAATGTACCACATACTGTGCATGTAATACTTATATTGTCTAAAATCAGTAAAGATATATTAAGAACATAGTACTGTGTAGTTTCATCTATCCAGGAGTTACATAAATAAATAGTCCTGAACTTAGGTACACTGGATGATGCAGAGATAGTTTTTAAAAGGACTCGGCAGACGGTTCGAACGCTTGTAAAAACTTTCTCTGCATTATCCAGTGTACCTAAGTTCAGGACTTTTTATTTATTTATATTAAGAATATGTTTAACTTTAAAAACATTTGGGGCTGATATCCCAAAAATACTTAACTTAAGATCAACGTTCAGCCTCAGTCGATAAATTCGACATTCTTATGAAAAGAAAAAAGTGTAGATACAGTTCAGGTCTTATTAACGGTTCCGTATGTTTTTTTTCCAAATTTATCAAGAAACAAGCATTGCATCATTTATATGAGCCACGTGAATCAATTGTTTTACTACCCTGTAAAACTTTTTTTGTGGTTGTTCGGGTTACACTGTGCTCACTAAGAGTAAGAGCTTGTTCAGTTAATAGCGAATCCATACTTATTACCATCACTCCACAGAGCTTCGCCAGTCTTTGGGCATGTTTAGTATACCGATGAGTTATGCAAAAGAAAAACTGGAGAAAGTTAGACTCGTTTCAAACACAGTCGTGCTAAGTTTATCGCCGTGAACTTAGAAAACCCACTTCAGCAAAGCACGCCTGTAACACGGCCGTGTTTGGAACCAACTTTAATTCGCGCAATAGTCAGATATAGCAGAACAAGCTGACCTTTGCTATACGCGACTTTAGCTCGAGCTATAATTGAGGTTTGTTTTATGCAGACGCCGTGCTTAATACGGGCCAAAGACATAATTCAACGACATCTAACTCAAGTCGAATCAAATTCATGCAACAGTCGAGCCAAGGTGTTGCACGGCGTTTGAAACGGGTCTTACTGGGCGGGGTGATTTGCTCGGCTTATGTCCATGCGAAGACACCCTAAGTAGCTTTATTGGTCTTCAAGTCTTAGCTACTATAAAACCCTGATTTGTTCTTCGCTTCAACCATTCCTTTACCATATTGGATTTTACATGTCACGTTTTTTTTCGTCGCAAGACAATTGCTATAATAGTTAATGTCCGCCATTTTTACGAGAAAATTCCCCCCAATTTTTTGTGTTGCAAGACCAAAAGTTGCATGCGTGTAAATGGCCGCTAAAATATATTGTGGGCAAAAGTTTCACCGTGTAAATCGGCCTGAACGATCCGCCGCCTCTGGTTTGTTAAGATTAATTCAAAAAGTGCGGCATTAGCTTGCGACAGTTCGAACCAAGCCAACAGACTGGTGTAGTTTTCAAATAGGAACGGAACTGCTTTGTTCATCGTAATTACCTAGTTTCCAAGCTTTGCAATTGCTTGTTGCATTCGGTAGAACTCGAAGACAACCCTTGCAATTAATGTATAGCAGCTAGTGAGTGGATAAAAGAAAAAGAAGAAGAAAAAACTGTTCCCAAAGGCCGATTAACACCCGGCCCAGGGTTAAAAAGCTTTGTTAAATTGCATTGAGCTATAATTTTGGAATTGACAGGTTTTTTCCGTGGAAAAATCTTAACAATATTTCTTAAGAACCGTAATCCTCTCCTTACAGTTCTAGAAATTAATGCTTGAGCTTTGGCCTAACCCGGGGTTAAAGTTAACTACGGCTGGGGGTTGTTAACCCTGGGTTAAGCCAAAGATCATTAAAGCAATAAAATTCTTTATAAGCAAAGGTGTATGGTCAGTTTTTATTATATACCGTTTAGATTTTCCACTGAAAAGACTTGTCAACTCTAAAATTACAGGTCAAATCAGTCTTTGCATGTAAGGTTGGAAACAAGAAAGACAGTTAAAAATTCAACCTTGGGTTAAGTGCTTATCGGCTTTGAACAACTTGGCGCCCTGTCTTTCAACAACCCATGGCAGCTCTGGGTTTTAGGACAACTTGCTGGCTGCTTGTTCGACAGAACTGAAAAATTGCCTTATTACATCATTGGTAAGCAAAGTATAGAACAAAACAAGGATTGATGAAAATGTGAAATGACGGCCGTTGATTTTGAAGCCTTTAAAGTTTATTATTTTCAATATATTTTCGCTTTTATGTTGGCAGCGGTAAATGTATGTAATCCTCATGTCGAAGATATTATCTAAATTTTTCTTGCTGAGAAAGCTGTGTCTTTGAGTTTCTAAAAACAGAAGACACAAAGCTGATCCTCTTTATTCACTTCCTGATTATTTACGATTAGATATATTCCTCCCTGTTTTCTTTTTAACACCGAGTTATCTATGTCGGCGTATTAAATATATTGTATATTTATACCTGCACGAAACGTGCATGCTTCGTTTTTCAAATATAGCTGATTCAGAAGTTTGCTTTGCGGCGTACTCAAACTGTAAGAAGCTCAGTTCCCCTGGGGGCAACAAAACAAGGTAAACTAGAGCTCGTGAACTCTTTGGTTTTTTCATAAATACTGCAATACTTTTTGTAATAAATAATCAATTTGAACTTTCTTTTGTTTCATTGATTTGGTTAAAGGACGGTACCATTCCGTGCAGTGTTGTTTTGATATAGGATTTCAGCTCTCTTATTTTACAAAATTATTTTTTTAGATGCCATTCTTGATCTCGACCTACATCGGGAGCCATTTTCAGTAGTTATACATGTAAGAAATGGAAAAACATTGATACGGTTTTGTCTTGAGTGTTTTTCAAGCTGCATTGTTTGTAAAACCGTTTAAGAGCAACGAACACGTTTGTAAAGAAAATAAAACTGCCCCCAATGTATAGTCACAGGTTTAATTTTAACAGTAGGATTGGCCTTCACTACAGTCACATAAACAGTTTCTTAGTAAAAACAGACTCTCCTTAACCTCGAGTCGAGGTTTAAAAAATCTTTCCTTAGTACACCAGAAAGCAGTTACGTTCATATTCAAAGAAATATTTTACCAATAAACCAATACTAATCGTTCTAAATATAAAATCAACCAACAATAAAAAATTTAATAAACGAGTTAAAATAGCTAACAGACAAAAATTTTGATAATTTGTAACTCTAATTGAGCAGCGGGAAGCTAGAGGAGTGCTAGATAAGAATAAATCGAGTCCTTGACCTGTTATTTAAGTGAAATAAAAAGCCGACAGGTAAACAACATGCAAACCCATGAAGACGAATACAAACTAGAGTGCATAACAAAAGAGAAATTACATCGTTTCGGGACAAAACGTTTTGGTTAGATTATTAAGTCCTCAAGACGGACATCAATGCAAGGCGAACACCTAGAGCTATAAAACGGACACCAAATCTTGATCCCTGCCATTTTCTCACGGTCATCCAGTCATAATTTACTGTGTTTTAAGTTTCTATAATACAGACAACTCTATTCTGACAGAAACGTACATGCAGTCAAGGCCGGTCCCGAAGATGTCTGTTTTAGAAAGTTTTGACCCAGCCATACTACAAACGTATATATGTAACTATGGTAACAGATTGATCACTCAACCGTCCTACTTTTAAAACAGATATGTAACTATAGTAACTGACCACTCAGCCATCCTATTTGCATAGATATGTAACTATGGTAACTGACCACTCAGCCATCCTACTTACATAGATATGTAACTATGGTAACTGATCACTCAGCAGTCCTGCAGATAGAGTTATGTAACTATGGTAACTGATCACTAAGCCATACTACATACATAGATATGTAACTATGGTAACTGATCACTCAGCAGTCTCATACATAGAGTTATATAACTGGTAACAGATCACTCAGCCATCCTAGATACATAGAGTATGTAACTACGGTAACTGATCGCTCAGCATTCCTAAATACATAGAGTATGTAACTATGGTAACTAATCATTCAGGCATCTTGAATACATAGATTCGTAACCATGGTAACTGATAACTCAACCATCCTACATACATACATAGATAGGTAACTATGGTAACTGATCACTCAGTCGTCCTTCATCCACACAAGTATGTAACCACGGTAACTGATCCCCCTTTGTCTTACATAGATACATTTGTATCAAAGTAGAATGTTTCCAGATCATTTGTTTATTCAACCTACACAGTTACATGGACTTTGGCAAATGATCAGTTCATATTGCATACGCCGTGCATTGAAAACAGTTGGTAACAAATTGTCCTTGTGTCTGTAAGTCCGGTTGCAAAGTTCAGCTTGTACTTGACGCAGAGCCGACGGAGACTCTAAACTAAGTTGTACTTAATCAAACAGAGCCACACACTACAGTGGATAAGTTTGCTCGCAACGTATATTAAATTTTTTGGTTTTGAACAAACAACTTAACGCAAACCTCATAGCGCGTGACTGATTAATTTGATCACCTTTGTTACTGGACGTTTCAGTTTAATCCATTTAGTTTTTGTGATTCTCGCAGTTTTGCTATTCCTGAACTGCTGCCCTTCTCGAGTTAATATTGATAAAAGTTCAAACTAGTATGTATTGCGAAACGTAACGAAAGGCGATTCCAGTGGCGCTAACGGGAAATGGACGAAGAGAAAAAAAAGTTTTAGAAATTGATAAACAAGGATGTTTTCCAGTTGCATGTTTGGTAGATGTTCAAAAGGTGCTATCGGGCTTAACTTTACCTCGGACATTACTGTTTTATTCTGTATTGTTGACTTGTGACACGAGACGCTTCCGAGGGCAGCCAAAGCCGACAGATTGTTTAGTCAAATCGCTTGGTCACCACTCCTTTGCAGTCAAACGTTTACAAATAAAACTTAAACAACCAAGCGGTTTCGCAGGAAGGAGCTACTCTGACTAAGTTATTTCATTCCTTGGTTTCTTTTCCAACCCTATAGATCCATGGATTCCTTTCTCTGACTGCAGGACTCGGATCTAGAGTGCTCAGACCAATTCAAGGTATGATTTACGAACGCCCGGATTAGCTAGCTTGCGGCTATCTAGTTTCCAACAAGCGGCGAGCATTTGCATCGCATCACCTCTCTTTTAAGTTACACTTTCGAAATGCAGCGGAGGAAGATGGGGAAATTCAGAGATAATCCCAATTAGCTTACTCCTCATGTGGAGATGTTTTATAAGGATATGTTAAACGGCCAAATTTTATAATTGGCTTGGCACTTAGTGTTCAGGGAAATGAGAGAAGCGAAACAGATTCCGGCTTAGTATTAATCCGAACGGCTGCAATGCTACAATTTTCAGTTTGACACCCTCTCCTGACACACTCAAAATTAAGGCATAGATTGATGTAAGTCACGAATGCAAACCTTACTGCTTTATTCTTTGAACTATTTTAGATATGCAAAAAGCTAGCATTTGCAAAACATAGAAATGTTTTGTCTCTCACCTGACATGACTGCCCTTGTGAGTTGCATCGATGTTTTAACTCGCGGCAGATACTGACTTTCACCATCTGATGAAACGGAAGTAAGATACCGTAACACTACAGAAAGAAGGATTTTTCCAGTTTAAAACATGTCCGTATACCACAAAGCGAACGTGGTATAAACTTAATTAGAAAAGGCCTTTTTTATTAAAAAAACGCGTTGATATCAAAACTAGTTAATATGTCTAAGATTTTCTTCACTTTGAGAAAGAAAAGGACTCAAATTAATACTTCCCAGAAAAGTCCAAGAAATGTTCGATATGTATCTCAGCTTGTCTGGCTGCACAAATCCACAAGTCAATCACTCACTCAATACCCATCAAAATCCAAGATTGAAGAGGTCAAACTTGTTTTCTTACAAAACCAGTGAAACTGCAAATGAATTAAGATATTGGGATATGATGTCGTTCTGCGCTTAACCAGAAAAAGAAAGTAAAATTTTATAGCGATCTTGTGGATATCTTAATGCACGATGGTTTCCCTCAAATACAACCGAACCGAGTGTAAACGTTCATAAAACGAGTTCCCACGCTTTTTAAAAAAATTTCCATCAAATATTAACTTCAAAACTAAATTTTAAAAATTAAAATACAAAATAAAACCTCATCAAATTGAAATCTTAAAATATTCAAGCTATTCGCCTTCTTCCATCTGTGTTATAAGTTATACGATTTTGTAGACTCGAATCATGAACGTAATTAAGTTGTACGAAACATGAGGAAAAGAGGCCACAAAGCGCGCTTTGGGTGTACTCCCGCCTTCACTGAGGGCCGGAACTCTTTCGGGAGTGGCGGCGGAATCTTGAATCAATCTTGAATCACGAATCACGGCTAAAAAAAGTGAAGGAATCATGAATCACATCATCTCACAGGCTGAGAAGAAACTCTATGAATGAATCAGGAATCATGAAGAAATTCTATAAAAGAATTATGAATTATTAGTCGAAAAATATCTGGGAATCAAGGATTATCGTAGCCATACTGAAAATTAAAGATTCCGCTTCCAGCCCCGAAACCTCTTACTGATCTGAACATTATGTAGCGGGCGTTCTAAGACGCTCAATACAAAAGTCAACTGTAAACCATTGTGAAAGCGCTTTTGATCATTTACATGGAAAGGGCGCCATATCAATACTAGTTATTATTGTTGATATCATTACTTTATCATCATGTTATGACAATATCAAAGTTCAAGACTTTTTTAAGGATTTAGTTTTCCTTTCTTTATACAGAATATGGTCTTTATTAACAAACTTATAGCTATAGCCGACTACCTATTCTTGGGGAGTCAGGATGGCTGAGCGGTTAGCGCTAGTGCCTCCCACCACTGTGGACCCGGGATCAAGTCCTGGTTCTCGCATGCGTGCTGAGATTTGTCGATCTCAATCAGGCTCCGAGGGTTTTTCTCCGGGCTCTCCGGTTTTCCTCCCTCAATAAAATCGACACACAGCTAATTCTATCTGGCTGTGGAGCTGTGCTCCGAGGTCATGCATGGGCCGGTAGCGGCAGCAATATGCGCCTTACATGCTTTCGGTCCGACCTCGTTGACCCCTCTTTGTCTCCGAAGTTTAAAAATTCAAAATCAACATTTTAAGTTTGGGGATACATAAAAACGCCAAATAGGTTAAAATATCAAAAATGGTATAAAGGTTAAATCGTAGTTTAAAACAAACGTTT
>JAOBAT010142974.1:0-11396 GCA_026413305.1 Hydrozoanthus tunicans
GCGTCAGAATGAAGCGCCAGGCCACAAGGATCCCTCGACACCACCAAACCGGAGGTAAGCGCTGGCCTAATGGGCAACACAGACTAAAGAATAGGTTTACCTCTCAAAAACAAAAGTTGCATATACACAAATGTTTCCAAAGGAAAGTATTCAAGTTTTTGTATCTGACTTGCTTCATCCAATAAAACAACAAAATGAGCTCAACAAAATAGTGAGACCACATTTCAACAAGCCGCGGAGCTGTAAACCATACCTGTCGTATCCACACGCTGGAAAACAAGATTTGCTGCTTTTCGTCCTGAAATACGCAGAGTAAAAAAAAGTTTAAATAGTGCTATATTTGTTTCATTTTCAAGTTCCTTTTAAACTGAAAAACACAAAACCCTTTTTTGTGGTCTGAAAACGAAACATGTTTTTTTGCTGGCAGGTGAGTGAGTTTGCTGATATTCGTTTTCAGGGGGTTGATGACGCTACATATAATTTTGTTTTCCAGCGAAGTTTAATAACTTATACTGTTTAAATGATTTTCATTTCAGCATTAATACAACTGAAGGATTTTTTAAATTAAGTTTTGTTTTCATAGTCTGAAGCTATTCCAATAATTTTTTCATTGAAGTATTTATTTCTTGAATTGCGATGTAGTTTTCATTCATTTATTAAATCCACCCGACGACTGACTGCACCAGAGGGCCAACACGTTGGCATGGCGGGTACAAAAGCTTTGTGACGATTGCGCTGACAAGAGTGTGTGCCTTTGCTTTTATAATAGATAGATTTAGCAAAGACAACGCGACTTCTGTTTAGGTGCGCGCGCACAATTCGAGCTCCTGAGAAGAAGACGTCACGTTGAAAACGCAACGGGAAAATATCAAAATCCCGACCTTGGGCCGGTTGCTCGGAAGTTGATTAACTTTAAACTAGAGTTAACTCTTGACAAAACCTATTGGGTGTCACTGGTAATCAACCCTGGATTAGGGCTAATCGTCTTTTGAGCAACTAGGTCCTGAAACACAACGCTTGAATAACTCTATTAGGGTTTAAGATGGGTTTGTATGGGGTTTATATAGCAAACCAAAGTTGGGTCATGGAAAAAGATACAATAATTTTGAGCGAAGAAAAAATTTTGGGCCAGCGAAATTGTTAAGTGAGTACCTCAATAATCTGCTAAACCACCCATCCCTGGCGGTGTCACGGTTAGCAACCAGGGAGACCTGGGTACAAATATATATGTATGCAAAAAGGCAAACAAACGTCATAAACTTTCCTCCGCATAGCATTGAGCTTTGTGTCTGAAAAGTAAACTATAGACTCAAAATATTGCTTGGTCCCGACTGGTAGTCAGTTATCAATATCTTACTTCTCCTTACATATCACATGTAAAGTAGACGAAAGGATCAATCTCCAACCTTGCTAAATGAAGATTTTTCAAATACAACTGGGACTGAAAGGGTTTATTGATGAATGCACCGTATAGAAATCTATCGGCTTACAAGTCTAAAAGCCGGAAAATTCGGTATGTCTGTATTTTAAAAATGTCTGAGTGCTATATACTAGCTTATCGACTTATCATCAACAAAATATTTAGTAAACAAACTCCTTCCGGTGGCTGGGATACAGGAGGATAAAATAACCGCGGCTGATAGATTGTCCGAGAATGAACAGTCAACAGAGAAATTTTGAGGACAATCTAGCAGTCAGAGACATTATTTTCCGCCGCGTCGATATACCAGCAAGCCAAAAATCTATTTACAATTGGACCCCGATAATTTGAAGTCCCAAGGGAAATGCAAAATGCTTCGAATTAACGGGGTTCGAATTCTAGGGGTTCGAATTCTAGGGGTTAAGAACGAATATTTCATGTGCACCCTTGGATTGCTGTATTTGCTCTATTTTCACTATATAAGTGGGCGGTTAGTCTTCCCTGGACGTATATTTCATCGACAAAACAATTTTTTTAATTTCTATAAATTAAAAAAAAATTCATAAGTAAAGCAGACGCTCTGCGTATGAATTGTCATCACGTCAAGTGCCCGCACAAAGGAATTAACGCACTGTCTTTGAACTGTCTTTGATGTTATATTTCACAAACGAGGGCGAGTGTTTCATCAGGGTTTCTCAACACGAGAAAACTGATGAAAGCAAGAGGCTGAAGGCCGAGTGCTTTTATTGTTTTCGAGTGTTGAGAAACCCTGATGAAACACGAAGCCCGAGTTTATGAAACGGCTTCTCAATAGAGCTTAATTTTTTAACAATAAACCAGATAAACCTCAAACAAAGGAAAAAGTCGCGCATGTATTTAGTTTTGTTTTCTCTCGCTTCGTTAACACGCTCACATGTACATAGTTGTTATTCAGTTTGATGAAAATGTCTGTGCCATTATTTGCAACTTCAAAAAATTACAAGCAGTCACAATTTGCATTGGCGTCCTCAGTTGCAATTTTGCGAAATGACCGAAGGAGCTACAGAAAAGTCTTCTCGGTTTCGACCGCCAAAAAGTTGGCAAGAAGAAGTTTCTTTGCTCGAACGTTCGAAGCCGAAAAGTACACAGTATAAAGACAAGTGGTCTGTTGAAGTTTTTCAAAGTTGGCAAGCTGCACGCGAGAGTAAATTTCCTTTACTCGAGCCGGGGAGTGTGTTCAAAGACTATGATGTTCACCGTGTGCAAGGTTGAAAGACCTGGACAGCCTTTCCCTCAACTATTTATAAACATTTGTTTAATTAATGTGTTGTTTTGCTAACTGATTTCCAAACACGTGTGTTTGGATCAGTTTTTTACCGGGGAATCAAGGGACATTCATGACCCAAATGGAGACATCCAATTGGTTAACTAATCATGCATAATTAATGAGTTTGAGAAAAACAATTTAAAAAGGGATTATCGAGCTGTGAAATGTTTGATACTATAATTTCGAACTGTTTTAGACGGTAATTATTTTGATAAATACACCAATTTCTGACAGCGTCTGTTCTTTTTCATTCAGCCGGTAATTAACTTTGCATTGCTTGGGTTATAAAAAATAGAACCCAGTCCATGGGGACAAAACTTACTTCGAATTAGCGGGGATTTCGAATTATTTGTGTTCGAATTATCCGAGGTAAGACGACTAAAAAACTGGGGCAAAACTAAGGGAAATGAACTTTACTTCGAGTTAGTGGGGACTTCAAATTGACCGAATTCGAATTATCGGGATAAAATCGGCCCTCCCAATAATTTTCTCTTCGAACGTACTTGTAAATGTACATGTAGTGGCGAAAACTCCTTTCTTATCCACGCTAAAAATTGGATCAAAAGTTAACTCTCAGCTTTAAGCTCAACGAGTATTTTACGGGACTTTAGGGACTTGAAAGGTTTTGTTTAGCTTGTGATTGAAACTGTTGTTTAGCGAAAGCGGATTCGTAGCTTTCGTCATACGTTTACAGAGTGACTTTGTCTACCTTTTTGTGCTGTCTGCGGCACTGCCTTTGAAACCAGGTTTAATTTGTTATTAAAATTTCTTACTTGCTAGAATCGGCGAACAATTATTTTTCTCGTCTACTAATTTCAACTTGTTCAAACTTTGAAATATAACGTTTGTTGTTTTAATTTTAAAAAGCCGACAAAATTGGAGGGCAGTTATTATTGAAAGGGGTATATTGGCTGATTACCACCTACTTCCGATTTTGTACCACATGACGCGTTTTATCCAATGAGATAGCAAGAAAATGATTGAGTAGGTTATAAAGTGCTGTATTTATAAAACTGCTATCAACAAAACATATTGCTATATATAATCTTGTTATCACTCAAGACATAGTGTGTTATTGACCATACTAAACTGATGTGTGATTTCATTGTTCAGTTGTAAAAACACCATTTCAGTATATTTTGTTCTTTAGAGTTATGAAAATGCCTATTACATCGAAAATTTCGTTACCACAGTGAACAGGCCTTAACGCTAAATGAAGAATAGCGGTGAAAAAAACAACTACCGTTAAAACATTTTATGGTTCTTGAGGTATTTACATTTTATGACGTCAGTTGTTGGGCAGGCGAATTTTCAAATTTTTGAGGTCTGCTGTTTGGAGGAATTAAGCCAAACTCGGTCGGATAATGTATCGCGAGGTACTTTTCGGAATAGTTACTAATATTCGTCGAAAGGTTGGCAGCAGATTTCAAAATTTTGTTATTTAACTGTAAAACAACTGACGCCATAAGTTGAAAACAATAATGTTAATATCTCAAGCCGTGATCATAACAGATTTTGACAAATTTTTTTTTCACTACTGTTCCATACTTTGAAAGGACTATTCACTGACGTAACAAATTATTTCATGTCGTAGACACTTTAATAAAAGAGCAGTTTGGTTTCTTAAACATGCATCTTGCAGTGCATGCATTTCTAGACATCCTGTGGTCTACATATCAAGAATTCTTTCGTCTTGTTTCTCATTCAGAGAGTTTGATTGCTTTTTAAACTACGTAAAACAGTAGATGAGATTGATGTGGCGCAATAGAAATGATAAAACACATCACACACGAAGTAAATGTTGTTAAAGCATGCAATACTGACACCACGTAGTAAAATAACATGTCGTTACAATACGTAGCACGCACAGTATGGTTCAATGGTGGTTCAATATAATAGATAACACAACCACTGCGCAATTCGTATTAAAAATAGCACACATACTTTTAGAAACACTGCAGTAAGAAAGATTCAAAATATGTGTTTTCACGAAGTAGGATTTCATAATTCAATGTTTTACTATTAGTGTAGCTAGGTAACTGACGCTGAAAATGTCAGCAGTACGGAAGGGAATGCAGAATTATCAACCCCTTAAACTTTGATACCACGACAACATGATACCTTTTGAAACAACACTTTTAAGATGTTTTTAATTTTTAGCACTCCGCTCGCTCTGTGTTGCTCTCCCGTTGAAACAATTTCGATTGAGTTGTCACTTTGAATGTTACTGACATTTTTTTTCTGTCGTCGAAAATTAACTTCAAAAAATAGCTATAGTTTCTTTCGTTATTGTAGCAAAGGCCTCAACTTCAACTAAGACTTAGTTAATTTCGAGGTAGAACTAGGTAGATATTACCATTGTTCTAATTTTAAAGCTAAAACAAAGAAAGCGCGTTTTAAAGTTAGAAAAAATTTCGTCTTAGGCAATAGTTGTAGTCATCAAGTGGATTATAAGCTTTAAGATAACTCACGAAAGGTCTCTCCAGATGATTGACCGTATATTACATAAAAAGTGTTCATTTTTTGCATTTCGACGGAGTCTTGAAATTTTTGAGACTCCGTCGAAACGCAATTGAATTTGTTTGATGCTAGCAAAATACTTTGTTTATTTTCTTGCGATGATAAATGAAACTATTTTAACGCGAACACAAAAAAATGCCTGTGTTTGTGTAAGAATGGTTTGTTGAAATTCGTTCGCTGACAAACACTTGACATGACGAAGCGCAAACATAACTCCTCTGCAAACACAACACAAAAATCAACAAACTGATTCGTAAATTGGAATCTGGCATTAATGAAGCTTTACCTAGAGAACCATTAAAAGCACATCATCTCTCGGTTGAGAAAGAGAAAAAGCAAAACATTTAGTTACAGAAAAGCAAAGCACAAAAGCACTTCATCGGAAACATGTGATCTTTACTCTTGATAAGAGGCATTTCCGATAAGAGACGGCAAAATGGCGTATAAAAGCGGTGAACTGTCGCGTACCACACAAAACAAGTACTTAGAGTGCTAAGTATAAATATTGCTTCGGGTTTTTCTTCGAGATCACTATATTACAGTTTACAACAACCAACACCTCTTCCGAAGTAAGAAACTACTGAAGAACTTTTCTTGTTCCTTCATTCTATACGTCTAATACCAGATCAGGATGCTAAATTTAAATTTGAAATGCAATCAATAAAGTAGAATATTGATCAAAACGCAAGTTCAAAGTCTTTGGTTAGTTCATGCTGGGATATTGAAATTTAACCAAAGCAATACCAAAAACCATTTCGATTATTTTGTTTTAAAACTAAGAGAGTTTCTAAAAGATATTTACACTTACCACATCGATAATGTAGTTAAAAGTGATATCGAACGCTATGTCGATAGGATTGGATGGATCAGCGACAGGCCGTATGTTCTTGTTGTATCGCTGGGTCAAATTCGTCAACAGCCTGTCTTCGTCCATAGGTGAAAACGCTAAAAGAATTTGTGACATAAACTTAAACTTTAAGACTTAGTTTAAAAACTAAATAGAAAAGGCTGGAAGTTTAAACACGTTTTAACTTTATGTGCCAACAACACTTGAACTTGTCGCGTTAGCTGTGAGAGGGAATTAGCGTTGTCTGAAGAAACGGGTTGACCTACCTGTTGTTAGCTTTTGATAAACACTCAGCAACGAGCCGAACAAAACTACATGAATCAACGAGAACTTCCACAAACAAGAAGATATGACTGCCATTCTTTTGGCTCTGAGTTAAAAGTTTTCGTGGTGACAGCAAGAAATCACATTAAAGATTTTGTTGTCCGTACGGGAGGAATTTTAAGACTAGTTTCCTGTCCGTGATTATGTGATGTCCGTGCATGAGACGACAACCACGCGGCTACTGGCTCTTGATGCTTGATCAATATTCAATACCACGACCCTATACGGCCCACCAGTTACTGTTTCATGCTCTCTTGTCTTTGACCTGCTCACTAGATCAATGACGTACGTATCTACACTCCGCCTCTTTCGTACGCTATGGCGTAAGTTAGATGTATTGTCTCATAATCGCTCCTAAATCGAACTTTGGAACAAGGATCAGTTATTAGTCGTTAATCCGAGCCATAATAACTTATTCTCGTAAGCTCGTATAGGCTCCTCGATGTGAAATATTAATCCGCGACTTATCAATGCATTCTCGACAATCTTTTTACATTTTGTGAGCCGAGTGATGGCGGATGTTACCTGTATGATCTAGAAAAAACCAGGAGACTACATGGAGTCTTTATTCATCAGTTCATATCCTTACATTTGAGTTTTTCGTTGATTTCCGTATCGAACAAAAGCAGTTTCAAGGGGCTATTAGTATATATATTGCCTCGTACCTCAGGCAAAATTTGAATCTAATTTTAGTTTCTTAAAACTTTTTTGGGCTTACTTTTAAGAAGCAAATGTAGATTGGTATCTATGCTTGCAAAGGCTGAAGATCGAAGTTGATACGCCGGAATCAATCCAACATATAGCCATTAAACAAAATTAAACATGGAATATATTTTCACTGGGCCAAAAGTTCACGATTTTTAAAAAGTTACATTAGCATATTGGCAACGTGTACAAACGCGTCTGGATGCAGTTGAACTGAGATGGAATGTTTTTTATACAACCAAAGACGTCCTACGAAAGAAAGAAATGAAAAAACTAAACAGAATAAAAGAACAAAGTTGTCCGCAAACAAGTTAAAACTTGTTTACACTAGTTTAAGAAACTTTAATTAAGAATGTGAACAGTTCATGCGAATGGGTAGTTCACTGACTGTTCATGTGGAAACTTTTCAGCCATCTTCATACATACGCCTGATTGCACCGATTTTAGTTTGTTTTTAAAAAATCAAACTAAATTTCACAAGCATCTTAACCGTCTGTCAGATCGTTAGAAAATGCTAATTTTCAACGTCACGTTTCTTATATAGTAACACATGCTTGCATGAGCGACCTAAAAAAACTCAGTTTACTACATGCATCGGTGAGTATACACGAATAATTAATACATGTTGATAAAGACTAGAATAAAAAATGGTGACGCCACACAGCCGTGCATGGGGCAAGTAATTCTCAAATACGCTAATGGTGAAAGAGAAGTGAGCAAAGCAAAAAGACATTAGACCATGTCAGGTGACACTGGTATAAATTATTGCTACTGTTGTTATCAATATTTATTGTTATTATAATTCTTTAATGTTTTTGGCGAATTTCAATTTTGAATTCACTTTCAGTTCCGAGAAAAATTGATTTAGTAAGAGAACGAAATACGCGGGCTCTTTTAAGCTGCAATGTGCCTAAAGATGAACAGTCAATTCTTTTTAAATTTTGCGAGTGTAGGTTGTTTCACGCCGCTGCGAACGCACTTTTATATATTACAGAACAAAATTTCATAAGAATGACACTCAACCTTAGTTTAATCGCACTGGCATGTTGCCATGGAGTATTGGCCATGCCAGAAGATTCAATGTTGCACTCATTGATCATGAAATAGCTATAATAAAATACAGCCCACATTTCGTGGTTCGGCAAAAACTATTATTGTAGTCTCCAATTCAAGGGAAGATTTCGAGGCTCAAAACACCAAAAGTGTGCACTATTGTTTTGGCTCGGCTTCCATTCAAGACAAATGAGTGTATCTACGCAACAGTTCTTTACAGAATAACTACATTATAGTTGAATTAATTTTGTTTATTGCAAAACCAAATTACTGGCTTGCCAAAATTATAAGTTTCTTCAATACCCAATTTGCAAAAACTGAATAAACACGGTACAACAATTCCGCCGGTATGCGTTAGATCACTGAAATGTAATTAAAAAAAGAATAGCCAATACAACGCAGAATTTAAGTTTCTCATACAATATTTCGGTTAGCCATACTAGCCTTCTTCAGGCTGAAGAAGAAGCCTAGCATGGCTAGCCGAAATATTGTATGAGAAAACTTCACTTCTGCGTTGTATTGGCTATTCTTTTTATTTATATTTAACACTGCCAGAATGTCTATGCCATAACTAAAGACACTCAGAGGCTTTTCTTAATGGAGCTGTAAATTGTACGTTATTAAGAAAATTGTTTAATATTGAAGACAATTCCCGCTATATATTATCAGTGATATTTCTTTCTTTTTATGTACTTGTAAAAAATGAAGCTGCAGTTACGCTATGAGATAAAGAGAGAGATCAAACAAGATTTTTATCTTTGCTTTTTGCGCCATGAAACTATACAAAGATTTTAGACAACACTCAGCTTTCAGATCAACTCTAATTGAACGTCGCGGGAAATGAATTAGCTTAACTAATAGATTTTAATCTTTTATTAATACCGCTAACGAATCACTTGAAAAACACCCCAAAATATTTTCTACTTTTAAATTTTAACCTCTGTCGACTGCACCTTTTTCTTTTGCCGAACTTTCATCGACATACATGTGCGAGAACGGTGTTATTTCAAAAGTGCATGGTTTCAAAACACTAAACATTTCCGGAAACGAGTTTTCGATTTTAAAACAATGCAAAACCCTTGTGCTTGAACATATATAATATAATAACATAATAAATTGCACTTATATATAGCGCTAGAATCCATGAGTCCAAAAGCGCTTTACAATATATACATTCAAACTAAATTAGAATTAAGAAAAAAAAAGTCAATCATGAAAAAGTTGCACCCAACTAATTATTAAAAGCTTCTCGAAAGAGGTGTGTTTTCAGTTCTGACTTGAAGGACTGTAGTGTCGTTGCTTGCCTTAGATAGAGAGGCAGCGAGTTCCAGAACCTCCGGGCATTCACCGAGAAAGCCCTTCTTTCGTAGGTCACCAGGTTGCAACGAGGCTCCTTTAAGAGACACTTACTAGCTGATCTAAGAATCCTGGCAGGTTTGTATACTGTAAGCATATCGGTAATATACTGCGGGGCCATGTTATTTTGCGCTTTAAAAGTTAGAAGAAGGATTTTACAGTCTATACGTTGATTGACTGGTAACAGGTGAAGTGTTCTTAATATAGGCGTAATATGATCATAATTACGCGTGCGCGTAACTAAGCGGGCCGCCGCATTTTGCACCCGTTGTAGCTTGTTGATCAAAAACGCTGGCAGGCCAGAAAGTAAGGAGTCAGTTGTCTAGCTTACTAGAGATAAAAGCATGCATTAACGTTTCTGTATCCTTTTGCGATAGGCAGTTTCTTATCTTAGCGATATTGTGTAGGTGGAAAAACAATGTCTTGCAGAAGTTTTCAACCTGTTTAACTAGATTTAGAAATTCATCAAAAATTACTCCTATATTTGTAGCAGAGTTCGAAGGTACGATGTGCACATTTGCGACAGAGAGCCCCTGTACTCGAGGGCGTGGCCGGTGTTGTGCACTCAAAACAGCGAGCTCAGTCTTATCTCTATTAAGCTTCAGTTTGTTACATAGCATCCAGGCATCTGTGTCTCGAACACAGGCCTCAATCCTTGCTACAGCAGCCGCAGTATCATCCGGATCTGATGTACTGAAAGAGGTATACACAGGGTATTTTTCAAAACCAAGCGTTTCTTTCTTGAATTTTGGTCTCACCAGTGCTTCCTTGAGCCGAGATGGCACGTGTGCAGATGCGAGGCACATGTTAACGATTTTATGTATAACCGGCAGAAGGACATCACAGCACCCCTTAAACAAGGCAGACGGGAGAGGGTCCAGTTCACAGGTCTTCAGCGCCGAGGATTGTATAATTGTACTAATATCGTCAACACTCATGTCCCTAAAGACGGGAAAATTCAGCAGCACTTGAGTATGGCGCATCAGGCATTGGATCGGTGGCAGACTCGGATTGAGCAGATAGTGTACTTTCCAAGTTTGATATATGTACAGTATTGAAAACTTTTAGTTAAATATTTAAAAAACTTTTGCTATTTGTCATCGTTTACAGTAAACTACATTTGTTTGCCATACCGGGTTATATTTTACGCGCACGTGTTTGGCGGTACATTTATGTTCGTGTGCGGCGTGTTCGTGTGTGCTTCGTGTGCGTGTACTTGTGTGATAGGGGTGCTCATCGTGTTTTTTAGGGGTCAAAATTGGTGATAGGATGTTTAAAAACAAAACGAGCATGTTTTTTCTCTTGTATGCAGGTAGTAACTGTAAAAAAGTGCTTATAACACTAACAAGCTTAGTCTCTTCGGTCAAATCACTTCCCATATAATTCAAAGAAACTCTGTGAAAAATAATTCGAATCTGTTCAAGACTTGTTTTTAGTATAAAGTGCCTCTAAGCCAAAGTCGCAAAAATTTCGAATGACTTGCCTGGTTTACGACCGCGTTTTCGGAGGACTGCATGGGTTGCGGTGCCATTCTCGAGTCTCGACATGTTTAGCAATGTGTCCTTTTCTGTACACACGAATAGGCGAAAGAACTGAGAACTGTATGAAGAACTGGAATCTACTTCTGAATGAAAATTCTTTGACTCATTCATGCCCATATTGCTAAGTTCTGGGAATGACGTCATAGCCCAGTCCCCCTTTGAACACGGTCGTGAACCAAGGGAAGAAGTCAAAACAATGGTGTTTTTAAGGAACCCAATTTTGTTGAGGGAGGTGATGGGTGGCGGCACATACCCCCTACCCCACCCCTCCTCACTTTTTCAGAGCTCAATTTCTCAAAACCTGATTTAGGGGTATTGGTTTTT
>JAOBAT010142985.1:0-11395 GCA_026413305.1 Hydrozoanthus tunicans
TCATATTTCTCAGCTTATATTATTCATTGTATGCATATGAGTTTTGATTAAAAACCCTGGGCCTGTGCTGTCAGGACTGACACCACACCATTGCTTGTGTCTTGTGTGTGAAGGAGTTAGAAAATACAAATTCGAGGAGGCTTTGTAAGGCTCAAAATTAACTTTTTTCATGTAGCCAAAATGACTGGTTGCACAAAGTCTGGATAAGTTATTTTTGCTGGATAAAAGCAAATTGTTGATAACAATCAAAGATGGTTTGACTTTTTCTCAAGATTTCTCTATCCCTGGTTGTTAAGCGATTGAAAGACTCACTGAATCCCATGGCCCTAACAATAAATTGGAAAATAAAAACTGAATCTTAACAAAAACACCTTCAAAAGAAATAAAATGAGTTAGTTATGTCTTGGAAGCCCTAATATTTATAAGACCTGTGGCCTGCCAAAACAGTTGGATCTGCACACTGTGCATTATTGTAAAAGTACAGAAATGCAAAATTCTGCCAACGTTTTGAACCTTCATTTTGGTTCTTCATTGGGGAAAAAATTCATCATTTGGCCCTGATGAAGAAAGGAAATGAAGGTTCAAAATGTTGGCATAATTTTGCGTTTCTATTGCGGCTTTTAATTTCTAAGACATTACATAACTCAAGCCAAGGCATCCCTAAGGGATCCAGAAACACGTTGCTGTTTGCTCACCTCTAATTTTTAAAGAAATTGGGAAAGGACCTTTAGTTATAGGTTGCATGTTTGAGCCCTACTTTGTCCTTGGAAAATGGGTTTAACCCAAGTTTCGCTGATTTGCAACATCATCAGCTACATCAGTGAAACTCTGAGCATGACGCTTTATTGACTTGTTTTATAAGCGAGTACCAGTTTATGCAGGGGGTTAACCTGTGATTGGTTTAATGCCTATAAACTCCCATGTGAAGATTCAAAATTCTTCTTGAAGAATAATTAAAGAACTTAGTGTAATAACAATGTAAGTGTCTTTGTATGAAATACTAAGTTCTCCCAAGAGTTACAAGTGAAGTCGGAGAAAATAAGGATAATTATAGGGGAGTTGAAAACTTCATCAAAAGTCACTTACATTGGTTTTGCACTAGGCCCTTTTATTTCAAGAGTTATTAATCCTTATACTGCTACATTTTTAAAAATCAGTCATCAAGCTTCAGCAAAATTACAAACTTCAAATTTTCTTGAAGCAAAGGACATTTTCAAAATCTACTTGTCAAGACAAAAAACTGAATGGCCACTTTGTAGGTTTTCAATCAAGAGTTTCAAGGTTGGAACATTAATTTATAGTTTATGTAAAACTGATTTTTTAGCAGTTACAACTTGTCGTTATGTTCATTGGTGTCTGTCTGTCTTAATTTGCCTATAGGCAACGGGTTACCAAGAAGACCTTTAGACACTACAGGGTACTCGGTAAAGGAGGCTTTGGCGAGGTAAGTAGATACTCCATAAAGCTTAAAGCAAGCACAAAACTTAAATCTAAGTCCTTGACAAAAATCTCTACTACTAGTTACTTTTTCTAAATACAGTTGAACCTCTATTAACAGGACCTTGATTATCTGGATCTCATGAATATCTGGACTTGCTTTCTGGTCCCATTTTTTCATGAACATTAATTAGTCACATTCAATATCTGTAGGAAAGCTTACTTATGCTGAACGGAGCTATAGAATTCCAGTCAGAACTGAATATGTTTCGCATCCAGAGAAATTAACAGCAAGTTTAATGTTTGAGCGATCTTACACATGCCTACCAGAAATAGCTTAAGATTGGGCTTCATTCTTGCATGATCCTTGTCAGATTATAAATGTTACATTTTACAGATCTTTTCTGACAGTGTTGGCCCATTAATATTCACATTTTTGATTATCTGGACTCTCGATTATAAATCCAGACTATTTGGTCCAGTCCTCAAGGGGCGGAACAATCAAAGCTCGACTGTATTAAGTTTTTCCTAATGCAGGGTAGAGTAGCACTTAAAGTCCAATGTCAGAAAGGATGGCTGTTAATAAGAACTTCATGAACAGGGCTCGACAGTAACACTTACCTGTTCACCGTTGGAGAGTAAAATAAGTTGAGTGGAAAGTAAAAAAAAACAAAATCAACCAAATGCACTTGCCCGTTGAGGCAAGTGGTTTTCTACAATTTGGAAAGTAGTTTTTGGTGTTCAAACAGCCAGGTGAAATAAATAAACAAATAATTATATTAGAATTAACTCCATTTTGAAACGCAAGAACATCCACAAAATCTGCACACATACTCCTGGCGCTAGAAGCCTTGGTACAAGGCTTGGGATGGAAATGTGGTGTGGGGATGAGAAATGTGACCTACTTGACCAACTCCCTGCACTGAAAATTTGGTGGAACAGTGGGCCGAGAGCAAGACGTCCCAATTTTGATGACCAATGATTAATTGAAGTGCTCAATTTAAAACATTTCATAAATTAAATTATATTTTGTTCATTGATTATGGCTAGTAAAAAAAATGCTTCCTTGTCTTCTGCAAAGGATATTTTTACTGTGGAAAGTAAATTTCCAAGTGTACTTTCCATACTGGCAAGTTTAGGGAAAAGTAAGTGTCAAGCCCTGATGAAAATAATAAAAGGCTTGATAAAAGCTGCTGGGTGGGTGAACTTTAACAGAGTTACTTAGTAATAAAACTTGTTGATATTGATGAAATAATTTTTAGATTTTTAGATGCTGCTTTATCATCATGAATTTCCATCATCTCAGGAGTTGAGCAAAGCCATACACTTAGAGCAAAGTTGTTGTATTAGTTACACAACGATGTAGGGGCTTTCTATTGATACAGATTTATATAATAGTCATTGCAATTGGTTTGTTTACCAATTGAATAAAATTAATACTTCTGGATTTATTAGACCTTTCTTTAATGAATTGGGCATTTTTTTTTAAAAACAGGACATTTATAGCAACTTAAATAATAACTTGAAGCTTTTTTTTGTGAGGAGAAATTTTGGGTGTGCTGTGTAAGTGAACACATCTCATAACCGTTGAGTAAAGTTCTGTAATTTTGGTAACATGGAAAGAAAGGACTCAAGTTAAAGTGATCAGAAATTTTTTTGTTGAGGATGGAACCTACAACCCTCAGTCTAATTACCGGTCAGATGCTCTTCCCACAGAGCTACAGAGACTTGTATTGGGAGCTGAGGCATAGATATTAAGTTCTTGTCTATTCCAGCTGGGCATATGTCTTGAATCTGTTTGCTTGATATTCCCAATAGACTATTTGTAGCTATGTTTTGTAGCCCAGAGGGTAGAACATCTGACTGTGGTAATCGTAGTGTTGCAGATTTTTTTCTAATCACTTCAACTTTAGAAGCACTTTTTTTCCATCTTTACATAACCAAGTTGCAAACATTGCGGTTCTTTTTTTTTCCATCAGGTCTGTGCCTGTCAAAGTAAAATTAGTGGTAAAATGTATGCAATGAAAAAACTGGAAAAGAAAAGAATAAAAAGAAGAAAAGGAGAAGCAATGGCGTTAAATGAGAAACAACTTCTAGAAAAGATAGATAGTAGGTTTGTGGTAAGTGTCTATAAAAAAGTTGATTGTTGGATATTATTTATGGTGTATGCAAGTTATTTTGAACAACAAAATCAATGTTTTAGAGATTTCAAAAGGGTCAAAAATGATCAGTAAATGCAGATTCTCCTATAAATGTCATAATAAAACTGAAAAATCCTGCAGTTCAATAAATGGACTTCTATAATAATTAAAAAGTCTTTCAGAATACCAATATTATAGTCTTTGGATTAATGTCTGTTTAAATTTATCAAACTTGTGTTTATGTTTCAGGTTAGTTTAGCATATGCATATGAAACCAAGGATGCATTATGTATGGTGTTAACGCTAATGAATGGAGGTGACTTAAAGTTTCATATCCACAATATGGGTAACCCGGGCTTTGAAGAAGAACGAGCTGTGTTTTATGCAGCAGAAGTTATGTGTGGTCTAATCCATCTACACTCACAGAGAATAGTTTACAGGTATGTTCCTAAAATACATTTATTTTATTCTGTATACATGTTTTGTTCCATATTTTTCTGGTGGTTTCTGGTTATAATATATTATTAAATTTTCAATCTCGAATATTGTGATTCGCGCGTTCTGATTGGTTCATTCAATCTCGGTTATCAGCTCATATTCGGAGTTCACCAAATATGGAAACTGACTGTAGTGTTTGCAAAGTCAAAATGAGGTTCTGAATAAAATTTAGCTGTTACTTTTAAGTATGGAAGAGCTTAGAAAACTAATTTGATTTAATAAAACAATTATTCCATTCGCGCTTGTTGGATATGAGATGATTTATAGCCAACTCGGCTATTTACCATCTGATATCCAACATGCGTTCTTGGAATAATTGTTAATTATATATGGATACCTCTGTTCAAGCATGGTTTCATAATAATAATAATAATAATAATGATAATAATAATAATAATATACAAATAATAAAAATAATAACAATTATAATAAAGATACTATTTAGTATTGCTACTACTAAGAATAAGAATTATAATAATAAAACAAAATTGAAATTGATCCATTTGGTAAAAGAAAGCTTTATACTAAAAGAAGTGGAGCATAGATATTAAACTAATGTTAAAAGCATAAAATGGATAAAATCATTGTAATAAGCTATAAAAAGGATAGCATCAGTGTTTCACACACTATGGCAGCCATCAGACTAAAAAATGAAAGAGTATGGAGTTTTAAAAATTTGTTTGGGTGACAGCCTACTTTACTGAATAATTCAGATCATTTGTTTGGCAAGTTAAGCATGTCCATGAATAGAATGCAGGCTTTAAAGTGATCCTACTTTTTTGACCCTTCTCCTACTATTCCTACTTTTGTCTTGAAATTCCTACTTATTCATACTTTTTTATGTCGCAATTTCAACCAATTGTGCAAGGTTGTATCATGCAGGACTAGGGAGTAAGCCTTGCAGGTGCTCAGGGTTAAAGCCTGGACCACATGTTGCAAGGAAGATTTCTTGTCAAACAAATAATTAATGTTCATCTGGCATGTCCAGTCCAGATAGCTCACACTCATAACAGCAGTGAAACGAGTCACAGGCAGACTAGAAGCAGTTCATCAGTACTTCTTCAAAGATCTGTACCAAAGGCTGCATTGTTAGTCCTTCTTCTAAGCCCTCAGTTGTCCTACTTTTCTTCTACTTTTCCCCTCAAAATCCTTCTTTTGTCCTACTTTTAAAATAATTATGGACCTACTTTTCTTCTACTTGTTCATCTGGATGTGCTTGAAAGCCTGAGAATGAATAGTTTCTCATATAAACATAAGCATAGATTACATGTTTGATAACAATAATAATGACATAAATAATTATGATAGTCATTAATAGTATGTCTTTGATAAATCTCAGACAAAGTTACAAAAGCTGAGATGTGCTGTAAGAGATCATTTAAAAAATGATTATCGATTCAGCTAGATCTAATTTTTGAAAGTACTTTTTGTTGATGCAGAGATCTTAAACCTGAGAACATTTTGCTTGATGATAATGGTCATGTGAGAATATCAGATCTTGGTTTAGCTGTGCAGATCAGAGAGGGTGAGACTGTCCGAGGCAGGGTGGGGACGATAGGCTACATGGGTGAGTGAAAGTGTACACTGATATTATGAGATTTTTTAAAAACATTTTTGCCTTACATTTGCCAAGAGCAGATATTGTTAAAATGGCTTCAGTGATGAATTAACCACCAACATTAATTTGATTGAATTTGTTTTTAGTTATTAATAAGTTGAAAACAGGGTTTGTCCGGGTCCTTAAAAACCTGAAAAGTCCTTAATTTTCACTTTCTGAAATTTGAGGCCTCAAAGTCCTTAACTTTTTACTAAAATCAGTGATGATCCTTAAAAAGTCCTTAAGATTTTTGCTTTTTCAATAATTCGGTAAATCTTAACAATGCCTGGGAAATGCGTTTTTCAAGAATCTTGGCTTGAAAGGGCAGATTTACTGGGTGGCTTCAAGCAGTACCTTGAGATCTGTATAGCTCTTTGTGCAGTCTTTGCCACAATATAGTAAAAAGTCATGTTTTTGGTCAGTTCTGCTGGTTGATGTCCCATGGCTTAGGTTCCAAAAACCAATAATCTTACCTTAAAAAGACCTAAAAAAAGTCCTTAAATTTTGCTTTGAGAAAAGCGGACGAACCATGTGAAAATAAGTTAACCAGATTTAGCACTTCTGTGTTTGTTTTGTCAAGGTGAGAAGGGGTTACTCAGTCAGGGCTTAAGATTCAGACTGTATATGTACAACCATCCCAGTTTGGTCCAAATTATTCCAATTGTCATAGAGTGCTGTCTTTCAGTGGCATATGAGTGAATACAACATAAATTTGAGTGAGGCCTTACCACTGGATCGGGATATAATCCAAGTGTTGCTGATTTACACCATTAACAAGGAATCCCTTAAACCCACAAAGGAAAGAGAAAAAATCTCTGACCTTAGTGGGGTTTGAACCCACTACCTACTAAACAGATCTATGTCACTCTAACCAACTGAGCTACGGGGCCAGCTGGGAGTTTGGTCAGTGTGTTTTGAAAACCTGATCGGGATAGGAAAAAAAAAAGAAAATAGAGAATATTTAACTGCAATGCTCTCAGACCCCCCTAGCAAAAGGTGCTTTAATTTCAATTGGTATTTTAAACAGTATCTCAGATAATTTTATCCTGATTTAAAGCCCTTTGCAGCTAGGTTTGACAGCCTGGAAGTTTGGAAATTAACAGGGAATAATTAGTGTAACCAGAATTTTTTCAGTTCTTAGCTGTTTTGTTTTGAGAGGGCTCAGCATTAAGGGTTTAAACCATTGGGCAATGGTATAAGACTTTGGTATTGAACAATGAAAATTGATCAAGAGATACAAAACACTAACTAAAGATATATTTTATGATTAACTAGTATACATTCCCAATGGAGAGTCATCTTACACATTAATTTTGTCATGTCTGGGCCCTAAAAAAGTAAGTTTCTTAGTGAAAAGTTTACCTTAACGCCTATGTTATTTCATATCATTAATTGCTTCCATGTTTAACTAAAAGATGAAAAAACTCAGGACTCATTATTCACAGGCTAATTACCTAACACTTATACCTGAATCAGCTCCAGAAGTGATTAAGAATGAAAGATACACATTTTCTCCTGACTGGTGGGGCCTAGGATGTCTGATATATGAAATGATACAAGGCAAGGTGAGATAAGAACTAATGCCCTATTAAAAGGAAAAAAATAGTGCACCCTACATTACTCATACAAAATCTTTTTTTTTTTCTAATGAGAAAATTGACAAACATAGAAAACTTAAACAAAATTCTCCTAAATCAGTAAAAGGAAAAGCCTGAGTTTTTGGAGAATTATTTAGCACTGGATCGTTTTGTGTATTTGGGGCGGAAAGGGTTGAGAACTGATTAACTTCGCAATTTTGTGCTTCTTAGTTGAAGAGTGACCTAAGTTTTGTTTAGTTTACAATCTTTTACTCAGGGTTCGAATGGGCCCTGGAAATCCTGGTAAACCCTGGATAATTTTTGAAACCCTGGAAATCCCTGGAAACCCCTGGAAAAGCCCTGGAAAGTCCAATAAATACAAATTTTTATGACATTATTTACTAAAATGTTGTTTAAACAGGTGATTTTGAGTGTTCATATTTTAATTCTGGGCTTAAAAAGTCCTGGAAAAGCCCTGGAAAAAATGAAAATATAGCCCTGGAAAACCCTGGATTTTTTAAGTTCTCAAGGTGTAGGAACCCTGTTTACTAATTTGTTAGTCAGAAAACCCAACGTCATGTTTTACAATCCCAACTATGAGACTCGTGAGGCCTATTTAAACAGTTACAGACATAAACTGTATTATATGTATTGTTGCCTCTATCTGAGAAGATGCAAAGGTCTGACAATTTGCAGATGTTAGAACAAATGCACGACCATGGTTTTCATTTGAAGGGTCTAGTTCTCCATTCTCCCTACTTCATCCCTGTTATCCCTTGATAACCATTGGGAGAATTAAGTGTTTCATACAAAGTCACTTACGTCGTTTTTGCACTAGGGTCTTCAATTTATATAGGATCATTGAAAGTTTATATCACTTTTTCTATACATGTTTAGTAGTTTCAATAATCTTTGTAGTGTGACTTTGACAGTGTATATCAAAAGCTGCTACGTTGTGGCTTTGTTAAAGATGGTTCATTTAAATAATTATATTTTTTGCTTAATCCTCTGTTAATGTTAACAGATTTCTCCAACTCATTTCAAAATCTTAGATCAAGCTTCCACTGAAAATGAACTGAAGATTAAGGAAGCTAAGAACTATATTCTTAGTAATGTGAGTTTTATCATTACCTACAGTCACCATTTCGTGCAAGAAAAGAAAAGGTGAAGCGAGAAGAAGTAGAGCGAAGAGTGAAAGATGATTCTGAAACATATTCAGAAAAATTTAGTGCACATGCAATGCAAATCTGTCAGCAGGTAAGCAGGAGAGTTTTAGTCTTTGTTATTAATGGGTTGACTGATTGACAATTTGACGTTTTCTTTAAGGCCCCAAAGATATGTTACTTACAAGTTAACATTACGTAAGCAGAAATGTACCTATACTGTAATCGTAGTTGTAGTTGACTTTTAATTAGCAATATGCATATATACATGTTGTAGCTGACTGTTAAGATAGGCTAGGATTATTTGCATCAGGCCTGAAGCAAGGTTTGCTTACATGTTACCTGGTGTTTTGGCAAATCATGGCACTGGGACACAAAACTGGCCACTCCACAGCAGGGGCAAAACCAAAAATTGACATGTAACACATTAACGCGCTTCCCAAGCTTACTTCTTAGTCCTTGTTTAGCTTCATATAATGACATTCTTTACCAAACATCAATTTTATCTTAAAGTGTACATAACACTAACATTTTTCTTTGGATCAAATGATTTCACATACAGTTTAAAGTACTTCTGCAAAAAAATTTGAAATTCGGTCAAATTGTTTTTTTTCTACAGTTGCTCAAACTTGCAAAATTTGTAGACATCTTGGTTCATGACTGCGTTTCAGGGGACTGGGTTATGACGTTATTTTGACTTGTAATATTGAGCAAGTGAGATCTTTTCTTAACACAAAGGGGGAAAAGAACTAATAACTGTATGAGGAATTGGAATGTACTTCTGAATCAACAATTTCTGTTTCATCCATCTCCATCTTGCTGTGTTTTGATCCAGAGATGTCTGGGAATGACATCATAACCCAGTCCCCAGCGGCCATGGACCAACAAAACTTGAATTTCAAATGTGAATAAAAAACCGAGAATATGACCAAATTCAAAAATACATTTCTTAAACATCTTTAGTTTCAAAATTCTTTAAGTGGTTACAAAATAATTGTTATTGTTATAGGCACTTTAATCTTGTGAAACACCACTTTCAAGTAACTACCCTTCGTTAAATCCTTTAAGTTATAGTTGTATTGACAAATTCTCCCAACTTAAGCCCATACTTTTCAGTGAACAAGTTTGGGAGAAATTTACTTTTCATCCCCAGTAGTTCATTTGTTTGGTCAATTCCCATTTTCACCCCACCAAATTAAATGTCTAATTTTGTATGTGTGTATTTAATATAAATATAATATAAATACTGACTGTGCTTGTAAATAGTTTTCAACATGACTATAACTTGAAATAAAGTCAAAATGTTGTACAAGATCAAGACTCATTTCTTGGACCAAAACTTGGATTTATTGAACAATGTTTTCTTTTCTCGTGTTAGTTGTTATAATTTTGTATGTGTATGTTAGCAGAAGTTAGTTAACCAGAGGAAGCATGGGTTTGTTTTTGTTCTTAGCTGCTTAAAAAAGAACCGGGAAACAGACTGGGCTGTAGAGAAGGAAAAGAAGAAGAAGCAAAAGCTCATCAGTTTTTTGGGAGTATCAGTCTCGTACAGCTGGAGGCAGGCATGGTTATGCCTCCGTTCATACCAGACGTAAGTGGCCGAGCCCCCAAAAGGCTAAATCTGATTTTAAAGTCCCTATAAAGCATATATTTTTAGCTCCAGATAAAAAGTAGAACCCTTTATTGTTAAGTAGTTTTCGAAAATAAAATTTTTATCGCCATTCCTGTTACATTTTTTAGACTTGAAGTGTACAATGATGACGTAGCAGGAGGCATGAAGCAGAGACAATCTTTTTTATCTCAAAAATTCAATTCTGGCTTCAATAGTCACATTGTTATAACTTTAATCAATGAATTATTCCCTTGAAATTGTTTGAAATAAAAATTTTATGACATCTTTTAACAGAAATGAAATTTTTTAAACAAAAACCTCATAACTTCTTGCCATGTCACAGGTTACCAGTCCCTAGCCTGCTCGGTCAAAATGAGGTTCTTGCACCTCCCATGTGATGTTGATGTCACGCTATATTGTGATTGGCTGATCAGTTTTGGAGGGCAAAACAAACCAAAACAAAATGGAGAGAGATCAGCCCACAAGTAGTAACAGCGAAGAAAACGAAAATTTCATTGATATAAAAGAGTGTCAGAGGGATAAAAAAGCAACCACTGCACTTCAAGCCTTCACCATGGCACAAATAATTAATTATTTTATTGAAGCAGTCGCCGTTGACAATGAAAAAGCGAGGGATTTCGAGTCTCTTCGAGAATCGTCTTATCAGATGTTTAAGGAAGGCCACATTCAAAATATCCTGCTAAAGAGTGGGATTGTTTACCTGAAATGGGAAAGGATAGGGTTTATAAAATCTTAATACGAATCAATGATAACACTGGCGAAATTCAGTTTGCAAAGTGCGGTTGTGTGGTTAGTAAAGGTCCACGAGCTTCGTGTAAACACATAGCGTCTGTCTGCTACACGCTTGAGAATTTTAGCAGGGTATTTCTTGACGAGCCTGAACAGTTAGCCTGCACCGATCTTCTTCAGAGATGGAATCAACCAAGAAAAAGGAGACTCTCTCCAAAAAAAATTAGTGAGCTGGATTTTGCAGTTGAAAAGTTTGTGCCAACTCAGGAAAAAACTTTTGTTTAGCTGCTGATGCAGAAAACAAGATCCATTTAACCCTTTGGTGACTGCAGCAAAATTTGCTACTTTTTACATGCTTTAGTAAAACTGGCGCTATGCAAAAAGTATACAACAGATTTTGCTTTGCAATACATGGTTATTTAGCTCGATAAATGAACTTTCATAATACGATTTATTAATAACATCTGGATATCATTGATATATTAATTTATGCTAATTTATGCTAATAATTTCTTTACAGTTAAATGATTTTTAGGCATTAATGGCCTATAACTGTCAATCTTAATTACTAATCAATAACTGCTGAAAATAAAGTTATTATTCATAATATAACAGAACTT
>JAOBAT010142996.1:0-11395 GCA_026413305.1 Hydrozoanthus tunicans
GGGGAGGAGGGAACTCCCATATATTGCCAGTATCAGGGTAGGTGTAGCTGGAAAGGGTATGGTTTTCAAGCCATTTAGTCTGGGATAGGGTCTAGAATAATAGAATTTTGGTCTAAAATAGAGTCCCGTTTAACGGGATTGATATTTCTAGGCGGATAAAAGTTGTAATCATAACAAGCATTGAAACCCACTTGAGTGCTCTATAGCGGGGGTTTTATATCGAGTCCGATGCTTTTGCTTTTCTGTGACACACGGCGAAGGCGCATTCGACGCCGTAGATGAAGGAAAGTTGTCAGCAAGGTGAGGAAATGGGGGAATCACGTGACACTCTCTTACTGGTTTACCGTGCTTTGGCAAAAACTTCGTGCAAATCTTATGGGCACGAGCTAGCTTAGTGTTGACTTCGTGCCTTGAATTTTCTTCTAGTGAAGTGTAATGGTTTCGTCTAACAAAACTTTTTAGAAAACAACATTGTTGGCTGACTCAAGGGACAGCGTTTTTAAAACAGACTGCAGTTAGATTATTAGAGAGCATTACTATAATTAGTGTACCTACAAGATCGTAATGGAATGGAATAAAGATTCTGAAGTTTTGTGTTGCTTTTAAAATTTTTCTTTTAATAGGTGATGAAGCACAATTTGGTATTAGATTTGCATTAAATTACATAAAAACTGTCAGCAGTTATTTTGTAGACCAAGCCCCTTTAGTCAGTTGATTCTTAGGGCCAGAATCCTTTACCTTTTAAACTGCAGTATAATTAAAAACTAAATCCTCTCTCGAGCCTGAGTGACCAACTAGACAGATGTTTGTTTCCGTAGTCGTAAGAGGATGAGAGGCCTGGACTCCCCTTAAAAGGACACAAACCATCTCAGGTTCGCGCCCAGTAGAAGCTGATGCTCTAGCCATTTGTATTCAGTGTCTTGTTCAAAGACACACAAGGAAGTGAAGTGTGGCCACGCCGGTCTGCCGGGCGATGGAGCTCGTGACCCTGGGACTACGAGTCAAGCACGCTCAGTGACCGCGCCGTCCATAGTTTACATTAGCTAGTGAAATTCTCTCCTTCACCACGACAGCTACCTTCAATATTACTATTGTTCTTCTTCTTCTTCTTATTGTTATTATTATTATTATTATTATCATTATTATTATTATTATTGTTTTTATTGTTGTTGTTATTATTATCATTGTTATACATTTTCTCTTGAATCCTGTTTACTTCAGTCAAAGCCAACAATATTAGAATAGGTTTGTCCATACAACAGAGTAACCGACTATGAATTGCAACTTTGATTAGAATATGTTTTAATATCTTATTGCTTTTAGATCAATATTGTAAATGAGTTTATTTGATTATATGATAAAGGATTATTATTATTTAAATACTGAAAGTTATTGTTATTTTATCGTTATATTTATTATCATTATCATTGTTATTATTATCATTGATGTCATATTCAATGCTAACATATAATAGGTAAATATGCGACTATTACTCTAAGAATTCTAGGCAAACGTCATCGTAGATCAATCGCATTTCTCTTGTCAAAACAGATACATTTTATTGTTCAGAACAGTAGCATAAATATGTTACTTCTGTTGCACTCTTTTGATTGGTTAGTTTCACAAAATCAATGTAATTGAGAGTTTAGGTGCGCAGGCAGAACGTTGTTGCGAACGCAACCCCTCCCCCCTGCTTCCGTCACAAAAAGTTGCATCTGAAAGAACATCTTCAGTAAAAAATTATTACATTTATCTCGGAGAAAAGGGACGAGCTACCTTTCTACCGATTGATATAAATTGCACGTGCAAATCAGAACCTGTTCATAGGGTAGAACATTTATCGATATCACACACTCGGACGCTTGTTCATATGCTTGAATTGTTCCGTTTATTAGCACTGATACAAACAGGTTTAATTCACAGATTTTTGATTGTCTATTTAGGAATAACCAGCTAGTCGCTACACTTTAGTAAGTTTCATGTTTGACAAATCTAAAATATACAGAAGACTAGTCTTTTTTACCATTGCCTAATTCTACAATAAATCAAACGACTAATTATGTTTTAAACAAGCAGTTAGCCAAAATCGAGCCGGTCAATGAAAGTAGCAATTACTGGTTTGGTTCTTCCTTGTCTTTTCCCATTGCCGGTTCCTTGTTTGGCTGCAAAAAAATAGAATACCTTCACTACAGTATTCATTATGTGTCGCAATCTATTCACTTAAGGTTAAGCGAGTTGAACAAAACGCATCGTGACTGATGATGAGACTGCTAATGAAGTAGAAAGCTCGAATGAGTTACTTAATTATCGTAACGTGACACAAGAAGAATAGTGTGACAGTATATACACAAGATCAAAAGACTCCAGCGTGACCGAGAGAGCTTGGATGAAGTCGTGTCTTAGTAACAATATTAGTAACGTAATGTAACGCAAGCACAATACACACCACCGTGACTGAGAGAGCTTGAATGAAGCAGCGTCTTAGTAACAATGTTATTAACGTAACACAAGCACAATACACCACCGTGACTGAGAGGGCTTGAATGAGCGAAGCAGGGCTTAATTGTTTAAAACACAAGACGAGACTTCGAATGAGTCAAATGGTTATCAAGAATTTCAAATCTAACATTTCTTGACTAGTAGTCTCAAAAGTCAGTTACAAAAGCCACGACACTGATAACGACACCCTGCCGATGATGTTGAAAGTGGTAAATTTGTTGTTGGTATTAACGAAACAAGCTTGACTATTTCATTTACCTGAAGATGACTTTATAACTCGAAAATGTTTGTTTTTAAACTACCTTTTAACTTTGTATTACCATTTTTGATATTTTAATTTATTTGGCGTTTTTTATGCATCGGCAAGCTTGGCTTGTCTAAGAATATTACATACTGTAATATATTTTTTCTGTTACAAACACGTGTAACTTTCAGACGAGACGGTCACGAGGAAAAGGGTTTGCTCTTAATAGTTATAGGATAAATACCTTGAAAGGAATATATAGGGTTCGTACACCTTCAGAATTTTCCAGGGCTAAAGAGAAAATTTCCAGGGTTTTTCCAGGGATTTCCAGGGCCCGTACGAACCCTGTATATAGTTCCTTTTGTTGCTTTTTTTTAAGTTTTTGACATAGCGTTTATTTTGTATCCAAATACCTCATCTCGACCAATCCATTTTATAACGTGGGGTGCCCATTTTATCACGTGTTTTCCAACTTTCCTCCATCTACGTCGCCTCCTTCTGCGCCTGCGCCTACGTCCCCAGCCCGGGCGGGGCCTGGGATCCTCTGCTACGTCATCTTCTTCGTCAGCTCTCACAGGAGCCTCGATCTCGCTGCGTGGCGGGAAACCAAAGAAAAGAGAGTCCAGTTTTAAACGAATATTAACTAGCAGGTATAAAACAAAGTAGTTCCCCACCAACCTTTCACACAAACAAATATCTGTTTTAGATCACAAGGGCTGTTTTAAGAGTTTGTTTGAGGTATTTAACAATCGTCGGGTTTTTGTCATAATTATCTTTGATTAAAGCAACAATTGGAAATTGTGACTATTCACTTTGCATTGTGTGTCATTATTTGGGTCTAGAGCTTTTGTCACAGTGGATGATACAGGGAATGCGAACCGATTAAGCGAAATATAAAACCGAAGAGGATCCAAAGGCCATACACTTTCAAACTCTCGTGCACTTTTTCTTTTTGCATTTTAATCTGAAACGAATATGAAACCGCCTACCCGTTATTGGACTTGCAACTAAAACATCAGCGATCGAAATAAATTTAAGCTTATCCGGGTACGGCATTACAGATTAAGAGAAAATTTCTGCATAAAAACTTCAGTTACAAATGAAAGGTACATGTGCTAGAGAGTTTAACAACATTGCATCTGTCATAGTGTGGCTGCAAGGGTTTTCGTAATCTGAACCGCGATCATCTTTACTAACCTGTTGGTTTGTTGCTCTTTCAACTCATCTTTATCGTCGTCAACTAAATTCACTTGATTCCTGCAATGGTGAGAAAAAACGAACTATAATAAGCCGGCCGCGCTTAGACTGGGAGGATGTGAATGGGGGCAGCTGACAACTGAGAATGACTTAAAAATTAAGCTGGCTAGCTACTGACGAGTTCGAGGAGACTTTAACTGATTATTGAAAATAAATACTTTAGCGATCACTGAAAAATTGGCTTATTTAGAATCTCCTCCGAAATATCTGTGAGCTACGACAACTACAACTCGTCGCATCGGTTGTTTTAAAACGAGTTTTCTTGGACACTTGATGCAAGGCGTTTATCAAAAGAACAAGAACTGAGAACCGTCCAAAAAATTAGCTCGTTACTGAAATCTGGTTACTCCCGTTCATCCCTCTTACAACTTGGTAAAAATTATAGCATATACGGTAATAAATTGCTATACTATTAGTTTTTATGTTGGTAGACTAATTTCTAATAAATTAGATCTATTTTTCCTACAGCTTCAAAACGGTTTTTGATTCACAAAAAGGGTAGCAATTTCTAAGTCCACCCCCATTACAGATATTTTTTGAAAAACTTAAGAATTGTTGATAGGCTAGGGATTTCCAAAAAACTCAATTTAACAGCAGATTTCATTCTCCCAATATAAATCACTTAAACAAGTAAAGATAACTGGGTAGGGACAATTGGCAACTCCAAAAGAAAAGGGGGCCTTCGTTTTTACCTGTTCTTGTTTTCCTGAGAGTCTTCAAGCTCTGACAACTCAACGGCTTCTTGATTTTCTCCGTCGTCTCTTGGAGCCATAAGAGCGACCGGGAGCAGGAGAAAGAAAACTGAAAGCAACAGTTGAACTCTCATTCTCGAGTTGTCTTCACCTCAATCACCTTGAGTTAATGTGAACAGCCAACTGTGAACTGAACCAGCCGTGGACCGTGTTTTATGTAGTGCTACACGGAAAGGAGTAAGGTAAATTTGCATCTTACGTAATTTATTACGAAACTGCAACTACAGCTAAAGTGTGACATAACATTGTATTCTGCATTCCTAAGTTATGTCAGTGGTGAAAACAAATCTCCCACGCTTTAGCTAGTTTCTGCAAATTTCCGAAGCCAGTAGCAATAACATACTTTTGTGAGAATAATTAGCGCAGGTTACATTCCTTGTATCCTAAGACTTGAATCCTAGGCTCTCAGTAAGGCAACCAAATGTTAAACTCGAGAGTACATATTTTTATCAGAAAAACTTCTGGTAGCTGTAGAGGCTGATTGTAAAAGATAGAGTTATATAGGCGTTTCCGTTTAGCAGACTTTTGAACTTTGCGGAATATTCACTGAGATTGGTTCCTAATTTTGACTTTATTATTTAAGTTATAACTCATCATTTTAAAGAACGGTAGTTTTCTTATTAAGTAACATTACCGAACACCATGCGATGTGTTTTAAGATTACTATCATAATATTTCGAAACTAGGGTCGTTGTGAGAAGTTCTGTGAAAGAAAGAGCTTTGGCTCGTCTGTACTGGTGACTGTTCACAGGTACTATAAAAAACCGTTCAAATTTCGGTCTCCGTGCTCGACTTTTTTTTCAACTTTTTGAAAGGAAAACGTTGATTCTCCCATAACCTTTTTCTCCAAGACTTACATATACATTTCTCGCGCATCAAACCATCTTTAATATGCAATTCTGGTCATGTATATTGGTACCCCTTCCTACTCTGAATAGCTTCGCCACAAAATCTGCTCCAAAAATCGTGCTAAACTTAGATATAAAATGGGATGTCTTTTTTTATCTTTCTCGTCATAAAACTGTTGATGGTTTTCCTTGTGTCTTTTCTCAAACGTGTCTCTCGCGGAGCAGATTCTTGGGGCTTCTACAAACTGAAGTGGTTCAGTTAAAGTTTTAATATAATTGGGAAAATAAGCCGTTCTGGTCGTAGAAGAAAACTACAGACAACTCTCGGCTAACAAATGGCTTCATGGCCGCAGTCTAATTAATGTTTGTAGTCAGAATTGATAAGTTTGATGTGCTAGTTAGCCGCTGTATTTACGAGTGTATAACTCGCCTAGCCTCTAATTTGTGCTAGCGTAAAAACAGCCTCGAATTTTCGCTAACCTGCCTCCCTCCTGGTTAGCGAAATAATCCCCTAGAGTTAATTCACTAATTCAATTAATCGTCGTCTAATTTGATTTAAAACTTATGCAGCGTAACTTAAGCTTTTGCTGCGGTACTCAGACGTGCACTAGCATAGCACTCTATTATTGCAACATAGACACCCCAAAATGATTAGAAATGCAACAGTTATTAAACATTGAACCTGTTGGATGACTGGAAAGAGGCACGAGTGTGCAGTCCTTGTGATTACGGCGAAAGACTTTCGCGAACAACTTGAAAGGTTCCATCTAGAACCAGGAAAGAAGAAACAGAGAATATCAAATAACAAACTGGGGAAGAAGTGAATATCAAGCCGTATTGCACGGATCTCCTTAGGACAGCAGGCAGTGAGAACTAAAAATGGTTCTGAATCGTTGGTAGCGTGTATTTAATTTTGTCAAGCTTGGAACAGCATGGCGATCAGAGACAAGTTCGATCATCAAATAATGTTGAAAAGTTAAAACAAAATATTTTTTACAAAATAATACGTATGAATATTCTAATTTTCCAAGGTTGACCCGTTGTTATAAATATTAAAATTGATATAACATTGGTTTCATAAAAATAATTGTGACTTTCTACATTATTTTTCGGCATTATAACTAAGATAAAACTTAAACAGGAAATATCGACTGCCGGCTCTTTCAGAAAGACTTTGAATTAAACTCTAGTTTCCTGTCGATGAGCCGCACATAATACAAAAACTAACCAATAAAGATTGTACAAAAACTTAGCTCCATTTTTGGTGCAATAATCTAGATACACCTGAATCACTTGAAAAAAGCTTTATATAAAAGTTTTGTATCGTAATCTTTCAATTTGTGCCCTGCGGTAGTTTCGAAACACAACGTAACAGTTGGCTGCTCGTGAATGATTTGAAAAGAGTTAATTGTCTCTCATTTCAGAGTTCGAAAATTGTTAATAATAATAACGAAACGCTTTCGGTGCATTTTACATAGTCTCAATGATCAGTTTTACTACGATTTAAAGTTGACTTTGGTTTGGGGGGTCCGGGACATGCTCCCCGGAAAACTTTAAAGTTTCGGACTTCTGAGATTGCCGGAAATACGATATTTGTATCAGGCCAAGCACTTTTGTCAATTTTTTTATTGTCGATTCCTGTTCTCTTCGGCAGAACCATTGCCATTGGTTTGGCCTAAAGCCAACCCAGCCCAGCATGACACTCTACACGCGCTTCACAAAGACTGAATCGTTTAAGGCATACAAAAAAAAAGCTTCTTTTAAAGCCTTACGAGGAGATTACCCTTTTTATTAACAAAAAAATTGAACTCATATCATGGCTATCTCAAAATATATGCCGATTTATCAAGTGTACATGGAATTTTCAAACTATTATGTAGCGAGCGAGACGTTACGAACGAACGGCTTCATGAGCAGAACGTTAACCAGTTTCTCGTTCACAACTGTTAAAAAAATATCATCACGGATGATTAAAAACGTATTTCAGTTATTGCCTTCTTTTAGATAAGTGATTGTAAAAGCTATATCATTCCATTTTCCTGATATATGCCCAACATAAAAGTTATTTGCTCTACTAAAAGGGGGGCCGTGGCCCGACCGGCCCTCCGCGATGAATCCGCGCCCGAAAATGTTGTGAGCCTCCATCCCCCTCCCCCTCCCCTCCAGTTCCGCCGCCCATGGCTCCTTTTTAATTGTTTAGATAAGCTGGGGTTTGTGGTTCATGCGTCGTCCTTGTTTCCACAGCTCCCCTCCGTGGAGAAGGAGGAAGTCCTGGGTACGAGGTTGGTTGCTGCATGTCTGCTCTGCGATCTAGAACAATGACAATATTCCTGTAATAGTGGCCCTTTACTTTTTGTTAATCAATAACGGATTTTCGAAATGAAAATGAAGGAACTTACAAGTTAAAGTCAGAAACTGAGCAGATAAAACTGCAAGACGGAATTCCCCACTCCCAAAGATTAAAATGTAAATAAATATACATTTCAATCATAGTGAAACAAAATGATGGGCACAGTTTTTGAGTACTGCGCCTGAATCATAAAAGAACAGAACAACAACGTTGTACAACAAACCTCCCGATCTCTACAAAAACTAGCTGAGCACATGCAAATTTAAGGCCGACGTAGCTCAAATGTTGTTCCAGTCGATATGAATTCGACACTTGGCGAAAAACATAGCTTTAACGTTAACCTTCGTTTAGCTAAGAAAATTCGAATATTAGAACTCTTAGGGCCTGTTTACATGAGATTTTTCATTCTGGGGATGACTTCACTTTCTTTTTTCCTCCACGACTGTGATAGTATTTTGGGTACGCATCACACCACCTTCCTATAATTTATTATGTTTTTACAAGTGTTTGTTCGTGTATATCGGCGCTCCTTCTAGTATGAATAGCTTCCCCGCAAACTCTGCTCCAAAAATCAAGATCAGCTTAGATGAAAAAATTATGGAGTCTTTTTTGTGTTACCTTATAATAAAAGTGGAGATTTTTTTCTTGCGTGTTTTCTCTGACGTGTTGCCGCGTAAAACAGTTCTTGTTACAGATTCTCGTGGCTCCAATTCACTGAAGTAGTTTAATCAAAATTTCAATATCATCTGGAAAATATGCCTTTGTGGTCGTATTAAAAATTAAACTGATAAATTAACAAACAGTTCACGGCTAACGAGAGGCTTCAACTAGCCTCCACGATGGCCGGAGTCCAACGTTTGTCAGAACTAATGAAATTCGTGTGCTAAAGCTGTTTTGTTTATAAGTGTTTATGGTCGCCAATAACTCGCAAAGCCTATAGTTTGTGCGAACTGATTACTGTTTACAACACCGCGGTAATTATTGACAATTAATGTACCGGCTTCCGGCCATCGCTATAACTCATTTATCATTGAACAGTTACAAAATCAGTCAACAGTCGACTAATTTGATTCAAAAGTTATCCAACTTATATTATCCTTTTAACAGTAAGATAGTTTCGACATAGTTAAATTGCGTAAGTTTCGATTATTGAGTAGCTCGCTCTATTATTGCAACAAAACCTTCATTTTACTATTGCATCAGAACCTCTCAAAAACCCAAAATGATTTGAAATACAACAAGTGAATCTGTTACGACTAAGAATAGTGCATCACTAAGTCAAGTGCATCACTAATGAATGGCTACAAAGAGGCTCGTGTGTGCAGTCCTTTTTATTACTGCGAACAAGTTGAAAGGTTCCACCTTAGAACTCAGAAAGGAGAGACTGAGAAAAAATCAAACAACAAACTAGAGATGAGTGATTATCAAGCCGTATTGCATGGATCTCATGAGACCAACTTAAAGTATTATAAGACGGATAAATTATCGTTGACGCGCGGATAGTAAGAAAAGCTGACGTTTTGAGCGTTTGCCCTTCGTCTGTTAGCTTCAGACCAGCAGGTTGAATTAAAAATGGTTCTGAATCGTTGATAGCGTGTTTCAATCAAACTTGACATAGCATGGCGATCGGATTCAAGTTGGCGAAATAATGCTAAAGTTAAAACATGTTATTTTACAAAAAATGATACGTAATAAAAATCTGAGAGTCCATGATTGGCCCGATATTATATAAATTGGTTTCTAAATTTGACAATATCAATGGCTTTCCACACTCTTTTTTGACATTTAAATTAAAGGTCAACAGTCAAATATGGACTGCTAACGCAGTGCGATCAACAGTAGCACTCTGATGCCTTTCAGATAGACTTTGGTTAAACTTTCGTACTCAACGAGCCGCACATAACATGAAAACTAACCGGTAAAGATTTTACAGAAATTGGCTTCTCTCTCTTTTTAGGTGACATAATCTAGATACACTTAAAACTCACTTAAAAAGCTTTCTTTCAATTGTATTGTATAATCTATCAATTTGTCCTCTGCGGCAGTTTAACGTTTTGAAACACAATGTAACTGATTGCATAAGATGCAAATCTATCTCACTAACTTCCGTGCAGCAATACATAAAATACGGACCACGGCTGGTTCAGTTCACAGTTGGCTATTCACATTAACTCAAGGTGATTGAGGTGAAGACAACTCGAGAATGAGAGTTCAACTGTTGCTTTCAGTTTTCTTTCTCCTGCTCCCGGTCGCTCTTATGGCGCCAAGAAGCGACGGAGAAAATCAAGAAGTCGTCGACTTATCAGAACTGAAGACATTGGAAAAGAAAATAACAGGTATAGAGAATCTTTATTTTTTTTGTGTTAACTTTTATGCCCGGTTTCCTTTACTGTGTGTGGTAAGAATTTAAGGGTTAAAATCTTCAACTTTAACTTTAAGTTGATGGAATTTAGTAACCTTTTCCTCTTTATCTTTGTGGGGGCAACAATAAAATCTATGGACATAGTTTTATTTCAAACTTCGAATATCACATTGTTGCTGAATAACGTATCTGTGTTGTCAGGAACCAAGTGAATTCATTTGATGATGGAAATGAAGAACAGCAACACTTAACCAACATTGACAGGTTCGTAAATGATTTGAAAAGAGTTAATAGCGCTGCGCACTAATGACGTCACAAAAATCGTGACATATCATGTATGGCGGCAAGTTCGAATGTTTCATCGAGTTTTTTCACTGTTTTGGAAGAAAACGATGGTGTCCCAGGACCAAAGTTTGAGAGTGAGCCTGAGAGTTACATAGTAGAGCAGTTAAAGCGGTGGTTGAAATGCAGAGGCCGAAAATTAAGCGGTAAACGCGATGAGTTATTCGCACGTGTGAAAAGGTGTATTGCTTCTAACAATTATTTGATCCTTGATCCGAGCATTGACGATGGAAAATAGTTGGAAGCTAAGTATTTAAAGAAACTGCAAGTGTAAATGTGAAAATCACTCTTATGAAGCTCTCCTTGATTTGTCTCTCGGGAGAACTCAATAAAAACGAAAGAGTTGTTATCGTGAAACCTGTCTTTTAAGCCTTAAAAGGCAATTGTATACCACTTCGAATTTCTACACTTTGCTTGTTTTGAAATCTTCCCTTTACGGCCCCAATTTAATAGGGTTTCTAGAGGGCAAACATCGTTAAGAAAATCGTAAAGCGTTCAAATTGTGTTGGAGTAAGATTGGTAAAATTATTCATTGATAACAAGTTCATATGAAAGATTGCTCAGCACTTTCGGGACCATTGTTTTGGAAACGAGCAGTTCATTCCTGAGCATTAAGTTTTCAAGTCTGCTCGACAACTCGTATTTCTTTACCTCAGTTTGCGTTGATTTCTCATTATTTGATTGTAAATCTTCATCTAAGGCAATCTCTGGTTCTACTTCTGGTTCTGCTTCAGGGATATC
>JAOBAT010143018.1:0-11148 GCA_026413305.1 Hydrozoanthus tunicans
ACTTTTTAGATAGTTTTTATGTTCTTGTAATCCCTTCTTTTAAGCTTGAATGCACTTTTTATACTTAGATTTTATTACAACGTCAATAAAGTTATTATTATTTAAAAATTATTGTTATTGTTATTATTATTATTATTATTATTATTATCATTATTATTATTATTATTATTGTTATTAATATTATTATTACTTTTATAAAACCTGTAAAATATACCGGTAGGGTAGTAAATAAAAATTTAAAATCGTTTCTCGATACAACTAGAAGATCCAACGATCTTTATAATTCACTTGAGTCTAGCTTCAAAAAAAGAAAGGATACTACTTTCTTTGACGTCGGTCTCTAAACTATTCCAATCATTTGCCGCGTGGCTAATAAAACGTTCTTTGCCCCAACTAGCTTTACTGCGAACTACAGTACCTAAAACCATTTTTTCGGCGGGTACAGTAAAAACCTCTTGCGTAAGATCCTAAGACTTAAGAAACTGTTAGGCTGAAGTTTGCGTTTGAGACTCCCTCTATACAAAAACCGTTTAGCTTGAAATCTGTACATAGAAAGGTCTTTTTTTAAAAGAAGCATTTGAAAACGTTTACTTAAAGCGAAGTGGTATCAATCAATGTATGAGTGGTTGCTAAAGTCTCCAAATCACTAAAATCTTAGAAATAACATTATTTAGTATTTACTAAAGCAACCAATATCCATTTTCGCGCGCTCTGATTGGCTCCCGTATCTCGCAATATCCATCATAGTAGTTGATTGTGAGGCGGTAGTCAAAATGGCGTTGCGTTACCCGTTAGTTAAAGACGAAGAAAATGTTTGCTTTAAACGAAGAACCATTCCAGAAAACACTCCAAAATCCCTGAAGAATGTAAACGAAACTCAAGTTTACACGAAGCGCACGTGTTAGAAATAGAAATTAAAAAAACTTAAATTTTGTCCTTTCTTTGAAAAATGAAGTGCATTTTACCCATCTCTTCTGGTAAATACTGAAACAACTATCCCCCTCAGGCTTGGTGCCTAGCACTATATATATACCTCCACTTCTTGGGATAATTTTTTTAAATTATTTCCTTTATTTTATACTAAATCAATCTATAGTTCACACCCGGGAATACTTATATCTGAACTGTTACTTTCGGGAGACTTAGAACGTTTGGATGGAACTTATAATTAGGAAGGGCTGGTACTTCCGGTTGGGTTTTGCCCGAGAAAATACAACTGGTGGCCTTATGATCAGACTTGCTTACACCCAGGTACTTACTTAACAGACGGCTTATAGTTGGACTCTTATAGACCACCGCCTGGTTTGTCAAGTTGGTAAGGCGCCAGTATGTTGTGCGGGAGGCCCGGGTTCGATTCCCGGTGCCGGACCTTCACTCAGAGTCTTAAAATAACGGTTATACCTTTGCGTCTTCTCGGATAAAGACGTTAAACCGTAGGTCCCGGGTGGCAGACCTCGAAGGGGACCTCGAGTCCTATTGTCTGTTCTCCCGTGACCTTGAGTCAAAAAATGTCAAAAAATAGACAAGAAAGCCTGCCCCCGGACAGTTACGCCCAGGGGTCTTACGGCCAGGGGAGACTTCAGTTGGGGCCTCAAATTCGAGAAGGCTTACACAAGGAGGTAATATGGGGGAACTTAAAATAATAAGGCTGAGAATCGGGGTCGTGTATCTTGGAGCGATCCGATCCGCAATTCAAAACGTATTGTTCTTCTCCAATTACTGAATCTGTAACCTACGGGTATAGAGCTTTTTTTGGCTGTGCGCTTAAACTATGGAACTCTCTCCTTACCAGTTAAAAAACTGTAACTATCTTTCAACATTTAAATCTAATCTTAAAACTTTTCTCTTCTAAAAAGCATTAGAAAGTTTTCCGTTGGAGGTTAAGTTATATCTTGGGGTGTAAAATTAGCCAGCAAGCCGGATCTCCAGAGCCTGGAAGCGAGCGAAAGGAGCCACAAGGGGAATGGGGAAAAGGCTAAAGTAAAATCGGAGCTTAGAGCCCAGATTGTCAACATCCGACAATTTAGGGGGCTTATAACTCGGACTTTGTATCCGGGAAAGCTTCCATCCTGTGCACGCGAGTTTTTACCCGGATAATCGAAAGCTTAAGCACGAGACATCCGTGTTTCCACGAAGACCAACTGGAAATAAAAAAATAGCAGTTGACGCGTACTTAGACACGTCATGCGGCCCTGGCGATCGTCACGGAGATGAAAAGCGTTTTGGCTGATGTTTCATTTCCGGTTGGCCTCCGTGGAAACATGAACATCTCGTGCTTAAGGTCTCAAAGCTCCAACTAATTGAGGGGTGAACCGTTTTGATATAAGTAGTTTTACAGCTACAAAACAATTGGGTTACAAACTTTTAAAAGTTTGGAAGGGATATATCAAAGATTTGTTTTTAAATAAGGTTTTCTTCCTGGTATTGAGTTTGTTGCCCGTCTTCCTCTAAAATAGGTGTTGCGATTCCTGGAATCCCGTATGGTAATGAAGGTAAAAATGTAAACAAAGAAACCGGACACCTATACTTTGACTGCAAATCATGAACGAGGCAGAACTTGCCATAAAATAGAATGAATTTATTTTGCGTTGTTCATACAAGAGCCAGGTGCATTAAGCTTTGCTTACATTGCACTTCATTAAAATGTTTAACAAGCGTCCTTTAATTTAAAGGGACCGTATTCCCCATGAGTCTCATGGAACGATATAGCTATATAGATACATACATTGCAGTAAAAACCTGAATTTCGCTTCTTTTCATTCATAACAAAATATGCAACAAGTGAAAATCTATAATTTTCTATTGAGTAAAACTAAACATAACTTAATCAAAAAATACTTCTTTCGAGCTCTTAATAATGAAAGATTTATCAAATCATTGGGTCTTAACAAGCGGTTAAATAAACTTCCTCTGCCTTCTAACTAATACGAACTGTTATTCAAGGGAGGCAGGATATAACACTCCTACTTATTATACCCTGCAATAGGAAGATACTCCTGTTAATTTTCTTGACAGGTTTTGTGCTACTCGTGCCAAAAAATGTGTGAACGCTGCGAATTCCTTCAGGGTTGCGAATGTCCTGAGCTCGTGTACGGTTGCAACTTGGCTTGTATCAATTCTCTGCAATAAAAATTTAAAGACTCGTTATATAGCTGTGATCGCAAAATAGCCAAGGGTCAAAAGTCCTTAAAGGGCGTTTGTATGGTGAAAACTATTGCTGATCAGTTGTAATTCAATTTGAAATACCTAAATAATTAACACTTTTACAAGGAAAATCTAGGAAGAGTTAATTAGTTTCAGGGTAGAGCTGATGGAGTAGCATGAAATCTATTTTCCCTCCCCTTCCCGGGACCCAAATAACTAGCAATACAGATAGCGCAGAACTTCATGTTCTAAATCAGGTGGTACATATATAATAATAGTAATAATAATAACAACAATAACAATAATAATAATAACATTTAATAAAAAAAAAAACATTTAATAACAATAACAACCCTTTATTAACAGTATGTTCTTTACCTGTTAAAGTTACAATATATAATACGTGAAAACGGTATGTCTATGAATAATAAAAAAGCTACTTATAGTCGTGAAGCTGGCTAAACAACAGCGATTCGTTACCGTTACAATTGATATGTGACAGATGAAAAATAATTGTGCGAAAGTATAATTATTACACGTACCTTGTATTTGATTGGCTCTTTCTCTAGTTTTTGACGATCCCAAGTAGGCACGGTGCAAGATGAACCGCGGATTATTTGGGACTACAAGTAAATGGCGAATGAAGTTAGTTTTTGATCTGTTGCTTTACTAGCTTACTAGTCTACTGACAACTTTCTGACCTGAATGGCTCATATTTATACACCTGTTGAAAAATTTGAACATAAATGGCAATAAGAAGCTAGATTGTTTTTCATTTTGCAGAACCGTTGAGAAATGACCGTACGCTTCTAAACTTAACTTGCTTTAATTTCACAACAAATGTTAACACGTAGCTCACAAAATCAATCAACAACTTAAAAACCATACTTCTAAGTCTTTTTTAGATGAATTGTAAATAATCCCGAAAAAAACAACTCTCTCAACGTAAAGTGGATATTATGTTGCAGTGTTTGCCAATTGATACAAACACGGAATCGAAATGTAAATCATGTGGTCAATTCGGACCACAGATAGCGTTATGTTTCCGTTATTGTTGTGCTGCGATATCAACCAGTTACTGATAGATATACTTACAGCATAATTGGCGAGGATTATTGTCCTGTTCAGCCTATATGACAGTGATTTCAGCTCCCGGCTGAGAAGAGTAGCCTGGTTGCTGGAGCTCGGAAGGCCATCGTAAAAAGCAAGGAACAGTGCCGTCTTAAACTCGTGTACTCTGCACAGCTCGTCCGCGAGTGTGTTGTTGCTTGCCTGTATACGTAACGAGTTAGTATAGTTAGCTGAGGATTTGATTAATCTACAAACCCAATTTGCTGATGCATTCAAACAAGGCTTTGGATTATTATCAAGCAAATTTAAACAATTTTAATATTTATTTTAATTTTCGCCTTTTTAAGGCTTCTAATTGAGTAAATGTATAACTCAAGATTTAGACTCTAGCTCTGTTTTAATTTACAAATGAAGAAACATATTGAAGCTACTGAACATTAACAACAGCTCTTATGTTTAAGATAAACGGTAGGAAAACCGCTGACATTTCATGCAAGTGCTTTGATTGAGTAAACAATGGGTAACCGCTGACCTGAGCAAAGTAAGATGAAGGCGACGTCAAAAATGAGACTGGTAGTTTTCCTATTTGCAAACGGACACCTGGAGATCCTTCACCAGGGAAGCAATAATTTCTCTAAAATAAGAAGGGGTAATTAAACAGCGTTAAGTTGCAATGGCGTTGCAAAACATCTGAAGAAGTAAACTAGCGGCAGTAATGTATTAGCAGAAGCAGTGCTAGTACTACTAGTAATAGTTGAGTAGTAGTTGATCGGTTTCGATCACAAAGCAAATAAAAAAAAAGATTGAATTATGTCAATTTTTTAAGACATTGTGTCAAACGCACTTTTTAATCTGAGATTACTACTACTACTACTAGTAGTAGTAGTAGTAGTAGTAGTAGTAGTAGTAGTAGTAGTAGTAGTAGTAGTAGTAGTAGTAGTAGTAGTGATAGAAAAAAGCACAATGCAGAACTCTGTATACATGTATATACTTACGTAGTTGTTAAACGCTTGTGGTGCCAATATTTGTAGTCTGCAGGAGGCTCTTTGTATCTTGTTGAAAATGTAAGCAGGTCTTGCTCGGACCAGAGACGTCTTCAGTAGCACAAGTGAACACATAAAGGCGACGAGACATAAATCCTTCATTTCGAGTCTAGTAAGAAATTTCAGTTTATTATCTGGAACTGGAACCAATTGCAAAGTCAAGCGGTCAAGCCGTAGGGTCGTGAGCACAAGACTGGTTGAATAACTTTTTCACAACAACAACAACGCCGTTCGTCCTATCTAGCAAAATTGGAAAACACGTAAAAAGAGGCTAAAGAAACAGAAAATAACATAAAGAAAACTTCAGCATTTTAGCCATCTAAACTGAAATCTTAAGAGATTCGCAAAAAAAAATTAAAAAGCAGAAACAGCCAGAACATTTGAGATTGGGGGATGAACAACCGAAGAAATACAAAATATAAAGATTTTTCTGAGTGCAAATGGGACAGCTAGCAATTTAATTCACTCTGGCTCACGACATAGTTCTAGCATTCAATATCTCAGGTCTTACCTACGTCTTACCTGTGAATTACCTTGAAGTTCTTTGATTCTGGAAAATTTTCTGGCTGTGTACAAAGACGATCACGAGCTACTTCGGATTTGTGTCCAGAGCGTTTGGATTGTTCTTATATATGCTACTGCTACCATCGCACTCTATTTTTACCTATTACTATGGCAGGCCGTTTGCTGAGGAACGAAGTAAGTTTTCCCACGGAAGAGGAACCTTGAAAGTGCACTTCCTCCTCGATGAGTCATTTTTGAAATAAAAAGTTGTGAATTTAATGACTGGAATTAGAAAATACAGAAATTGAAGTAAAATTGTGCCTCGTTAGCAGTTTTTAAATATAGTATTTTTTATGGTTTCATATATGTAACACAAATGTCCTGAGAAGTGAAGGTCGCATTTCCTTTATTGCATGCGAATTAGTAGAATGTTTAGATTATAAACAAACTTTTATTGTTGAAAAATAAAGTAAAATCAACACAATCTTAACAAGGTCAACAAATAAAATGGAATATAAAGCAGGTTTTAGCTTCAAATTCAGTTCACTCACAAAAAGACTTAAGATTGTCCCAACAGTGGCGAAGTGCTAAAAATAATTGATGATGGGTTAGATTTCTCTCTTCCGCTTATTTTAAAAAGTCGTCAATACTAGATATTTTGAAAAATCATTTTAACAAACCGTTTTACGCACGCAAAGAATATTCGAAAAATGTCCGTTTTTAAATGCAACTTGCACCCTTAATAATGTGTTTCCCTGAAAATGACTAGTTAATTCGCAGTTGTAAAAAGGAAGAACCAACCCGTTCACCTATTGTAAGCAAAGTTAATTTTCACCGAACTTGTGAGTTAGTTAATCTCAATGAAGACGTCGTTAAAAAAATTCTTAATTCAACGATGCTTAACTTATCCCATACCCGGTTGAACAATGAGGTTGTATTTAATAAGTAAATAAGGGTTATGACCGACTTATTCAATGTAGTGTGGGAGCCGAGCAATTTCTTCGTCGGTCGGTGAAATTCTAAGATTAGCCTCAGGGTCATATTTTCGGAAAATGAACTCAGTTCTCCGAAAGAAATGAAATAAGGAGATAAATGCCTTTAGATTTAAAACATACACGTTGGGTCGATCACGTTAAATTCAGTTCTTAAAATACATTTCTTTGCAAACGACCAAGTTTTAACTCAAAATGGGTCTGCTTCGGTTTTTGGAAATTTCTTGGTTTTTTTTTTTTGATATGATACAAAGGCGGTATTTTCGCTTACACAGAGGCCGGTTAACGTTGTAAGACAAAATGTTGCCACAGAAGTTTAGCTGCTAGCAGAACTCGTTGTGTTTAAAAACGTAGTCCCCTGAATGATGGTGGCAAATTAGATAACATAAAAGAAAGAATACGGCTCAGGAAATTTAAAGCACATGAACAGCTCTGTAACTTTTTGGTTCCTCTGACGAGGGCTCTCAGGAGCCGATCGTTAAAACTGAGCAAGAAAATCAAAGAGACGGGGAATTAAAATGCCCCTAGAGGAATCAAGTTACCAGAGGATGAAGAAATCTACGTCAGCTAGATTGTTGAAACATTCCAATATACTGCTCTCTGTCACTAACCTTTTTATATTGTGAGTTTTAACAAAAATCATTCTGTGATACTGCAATAAGTTAGGCAACGGACTGAAAGCAGATCAAGCTAGACAAAAATGGAATTGCTTCTGAATATGATAATAGGCATCAAAAAGCTAAGATTGCCAGTCATAAAAAAACTGTAGCAGGCCGTTTGCTGAGGAATGAAGAAATTTTTCTCACGAAAGATTAACCTTAAAATTGTTCTTCCTCCTCGCCGAGTCAGTTTTGAAATCAAGAGTAGTGAATTTAAAGACTGGAAATAGAAATATCATAAATTGAAGTAAAATTGTGCCTCGTTAGCAGTTCTTAAACGTAGTATTTTTTATTGTTTCATATATATAACAGAAAACTCCCGAGAAGTTATGTCGGAATTCCTTTATTGCATGCGAATTAGTAGAATGTTTAGGTTATAAACAAACTTTTATTGTTGGAAAATAAGGTAAAATCTACAAACTCTTTACAAAGTCAACAAGATAATACCGCAGTTAAAATGTAATATAAATCAGGTTTTAGTTTGAAATTCAGTTCACTCACAAAAACTTAAGATTGTTCCAACAGTGGACGGTTGGCGAAGTGCTAAAAATAATTATTGATTGGTTAGATTTCTTCCTTCCGCTTTTTTTAAAAAAGCCGTCACAACTATATTTTTTGAAAAACCATTTTAACAAACCGTTTTACGCACGCAAAGAATTTTTGAAAATTGTCCGTTTTTAAATACAACTTGCGCTTTTAATAATGTGTTTCCCTGAAAATGACTAGTTAATTCGCATTTGTAAAAAGGAAGAACCAACCCGTTCACCTACTGTAAGCCAAGTTAGTTTTCACCGGACTTGTGAGTTAGTTAATCTCAATGAAGATGCCATTAATAAAATTCTTTATTCAATGATGCATTGAGTTATCCCATACCCGGTTGAACAATGAAGTTGTATTTTCTAAGTAATAAGGGCTGTGACCGACTTATTCAATGTAGTGCGGGAGCCGAGCAATAAACAAACTTTTATTGTTGAAAAATAAAGTAAAATCAACACAATCTTAACAAGGTCAACAAATAAAATGGAATATAAAGCAGGTTTTAGCTTCAAATTCAGTTCACTCACAAAAAACTTAAGATTGTCCGAGCAGTGGACGGTTGGCGAAGTGCTAAAAATAATTGATGATGGGTTAGATTTCTCTCTTCCGCTTATTTTAAAAAGTCGTCACAACTATATATTTTGAAAAATCATTTTAACAAACCGTTTTATGCAAAGAATTTTCGAAAATTGTCCGTTTTTTTACTCAACTTGCACCTTTAATAATGTGTTTCCCTGAAAATGACTAGTTAATTCGCAGTTGTAAAAAGGAAGAACTAACCCGTTCACCTATTGTAAGCAAAGTTAATTTTCACCGAACTTGTGAGTTAGTTAATCTCAATGAAGATGCCGTTAATAAAATTCTTTATTCAACGATGCTTTAACTTATCCCATACCCGGTTGAACAATGAGGTTGTATTTAATAAGTAAATAAGGGCTGTGACCGACTTATTCAATGTAGTGTGGGAGCCGAGCAATTTCTTCGTCGGCCGGTGAAATTCTAAGATTAGCCTCAGGGTCATATTTTCGGAAAATGAACTCAGTTCTCCGAAAGAAATGAAATAAGGAGATAAATGCCTTTAGATTTAAAACAAATACTTTGGGTCGCTCACGTTAAATTCAGTTCTTAAGATAGATTTCTTTGAAAACGACCAAGTTTTAACTCAAAATGGGTCTGCTTCGGTTTTTGGAAATTTCTTGTTGTTTTTTTTGATATGATACAAAGGCGGTATTTTCGCTAACACAGAGGCCGGTTAACGTTGTAAGACAAAACGTCGCCACAGAAGTTTAGCTGCTAGCAGAACTCGTGTTTAAAAACGTAGTCCCCTGAATGATGGTGGCAAATTAGATAACAGAAAAGAAAGAATACGGCTCAGGAAGTGAAAAGCACATGAACAGCTCTGTGACTTTTTGGTTCCTCTGACGAGGGCTCTCAGGAGCGGATCGTTAAAACTGAGCAAGAAGATAAAAAAGACGTGGAAACAAGATTCCCCAAGGAGTATTAAGTTACCAGACGCTGAAGAAATCTACGTCAGCTAGAGTGTTGAAACATTTCAAATTACTGCTCTCTGCCACTAGCTAATTTTTTTTATTATATTGTGAGTTTTAACAAAAATCGTTCTGTAATACTGAAATAAGTTAGGCAGCGGAACGAAAGCAGATCAAACTAGACAAAAATGGAGTCGCTTCTGAATATAATAATTGGGAGCAAAAAGCTAAGATTATCAGTTGCAAAAAATTAAAGGAGCTATATACGTATTGTACTGATATCTTGGAAAAAAGCTAAACACACTTCATTTCTGCAATTTACGGTCGTTGCTTTTCTCATACTCGTTAAGTTACAGTTGCGGATACAGGATTTCAAAAAGGGGGGTGGATGTATAATATGATTTCGAGAGTTGAGTGCCTTTAAACCGACCGCACCGCGTTTAGCACAAACCCTTTGCCCATCAATAACAGTATTTCGCGGGCCCTAAAGTCTTTGATTTATCTGTAAACCTGCAAATATTTTTCCGACACTCAGTGACAAACTATTGATAAATCGTATCTTTTTGTTTTAATCTTTATTTGTAGTGTAAAAAAGGGGGTATAAATTATCCACTCCCTCCCTCCCTTGTATCCGCCCCTGAGTTAGGAGGTACAGGTTGAGTAGACTTCCTCCTGGCTCCTATCAAAGTTTATTGAGTGAATCGGGTGAGGATTTAAAGTATTTTTTGTAAAGTTTTCTTTCCGCCGAAACTGAGTTTGTTGCCCTCCATATGCGTACTTCCAAAATTATCGACATGCGATGGAATACTAAGTAATTTGATTCTGTAAGTTTTTTCCCCCAAAGCTGTGTTTTTTGCCCTCCCCACCCCTTATTCTAAAACTATTTAGGGGTGGGGAGATACTACTGTATTTGAATTTTTAAAGATTTCTTTCCTGATGTTTCTTTGTACGTTGCTCTTCCTACCCATCCTACCATAAAATATTGGGGAGGGGAGGGAGGGTGAGTGGGGGGAGGGAGAAGGAAGGGAGAGCAACTGTAAGGTTTTCTTTCCCAAAAAAGTGTTTTCATTGCCCTTCCTACCCATCATACCATAAAATATTGAGGAGGGGAGGGAGAAAGGAGGGATAGGGGAGGGAGAGGGAGAGGGGGGATACTAAGATTTGATTTTGCAATTGTAAGGTTTTCTTTCCCAAAAAAGTGTCTTTGTTGCCCTCCCTACCCATCCTACTAAAAAATATTGGGGAGGGGAGGGAGAGGGAGAAGGGGGATACTTAGATTTGATTTTGCAATGTAAGGTTTTCCTTCCCAAAAACCTGTTTTCATTGCTCTCCCTACCCATCTTACCGTAAAATATTGGGGTGTGGGGGGGAGGGACAGAGGAGTGAAAGGGGAGAAAGAGGGAGAACGGGGATACTTAGATTTGATTTTGCAACTGTAAGGTTTTCTTTCCCAAAAACGTGTTTTCGTTGCCCTCCCTACCATCTTACCATAAATTATTGGGGAGGGGAGGGAGAGAGGAGGGAAAGGAGTGGGAGAGGGAGAAGGGGGATACTGAGATTTGATTTTGCAACTGTAATGTTTTCTTTCCCAAAAAAGTGTCTTCGTTGCCCTCCCTACCCATCCTACTATAAAATATTGGGGAGGGGAGGGAGAGAGGAGGGAAAGGAGTGGGAGAGGGAGAAGGGGGATACTGAGATTTGATTTTGCAAC
>JAOBAT010143040.1:748-11390 GCA_026413305.1 Hydrozoanthus tunicans
GAGTCAAGCTAAGGTTGGGGTTAGGTTTGTAGCAGGCTTAGGGAAGCAGAATTTTTGTCAATGATTCTGTAACCTGTTTACTAATTAGTATTTTTGTGACCATTTGTTAATTTTTCTACCTGTTACAATAGAAATAAGCTGATTATTAAAATACTTACCTACCCCTCCTTGGGTTAGAAATAGAGTCAAGCTAAGGTTGGGGTTAGGTTTGTAGCAGGCTTAGGGAAGCAGAATTTTTGTCAATGATTCTGTAACCTGTACAATCCACTTCACGTGGGATTAGCCCATGTAGCTTCACCAGAGCCCCATTGGCCACCTTACCTGTTTTCATCATCCATCCATGATGAGGTCAAGGGGTTGGACTTAGGGGGGCAGAGTGTAAGCCTTTTCCACCGGACCATGACTGATAATAAGTGAGGGGTAACGTGGAAAGCTGCCAGGCACATTGAATTAATTGAAGTATATAGTTATTACTGTATTGGCCACCTGTGGTAAGCCAAGCCACAAATCTGGTTTGTTTTTCTGTCATCATCATCATCAATTTCAATCCAACAGTTCCTTGTGGCGCCAACTATAAAGTACATGTGTTGCACTGTGAACTCAAAAGTCAAAAAGAATCTAGAGCAAAAAGGAAGAGAGAGAATTATACACAAATGGAATCTGCTGAAAAAAAAATTTTGAGGACAAAAGTTTTTAACTAAAAAAATGCTGACTTAAATAAGTGTTGTCAGGTTTGCAGTCTTCACTAGTCTTTACAATAATTGGTTGATGAAAAATAAAGTGGCAACGGATCTGACAGGGTACACAGTTTATGCAAGTACAAATCTTTGTCTGTTTCACAAAATGAAGAAATATTGTCTGATAGCTAGGCTAGACAAGAATAAAACTAAAGCACTTTGTTTTGTCTCCAAAATGATCACCACTTTTGAATCAATTAGTTTAGAACCTAGATTACTGGATTAAAAGGGAACCCATTACCGGTGAGGGGGGGGGACTCCCTTTATAATTGTTTTCTTTCACAATCAGGCAGGTAGTTTATTAATGATTTTATGATCTATTTTTGTCACCTTTTTCATCAGCTTTGGCTCTAAAGGGCATTGAATACGACACGCATGCAGTTCACTTAGTCAAAGATGGTGGACAACAGGTAACCTTAGTTAGCAAGTGTGACTGGTTACAAAATTTAACCCTCTCAGTCCCAACTGTTGTTTTTCGTCAGCTTGCTGATTATTGAATTAAAAGTTTAGTATTATTTTGAGGACATATAATATAAATAATCCTGTTACTGAAATGAGTGATGTTATGTATTATTTAAGTTAAGTTTCTCATTTTGTCACCTTTGTACTGTTAAAATTGTTTTTTTTTCCAGCTCACTGGTGAATTAAAAATTTAATATTTAAACAAGGAAAAGAGAAATTGGATTGAGTAAAGTTACTAATACTACAGTCACTCATTGTTACAGTATAATTTGCACTTTCAGTTTTTTTTTTCAGCTCATGCATTGATGAATTAAATATTTAGTATTAATTATTTTAAGGACACATTAAAAGTGATGTTACGTGTTACAATTGCACTCACAGTCTCAGTTGCAATGTTGGTTTTTTAAGCTCACAGATGAGTACAAGAAAGTTAACCCAGCCAGTGTGGTACCAAGTCTTGTTATAGATGGCCACACCTTAACAGATTCTGTAAGTATAACTTGATATCATATGGATATTTTGTAGTTTTGTATTTTCTATTTAATGAATGCTTTTATGAAAGACAAATGAACATGTTTTCCTGGACTGTTTCTGTGTAAAATGTAAAAATTTAGGGGTTAACCATTTTACCTTGTCAAATGATCAGGCTGGAGAGGGTTTCACAAAAACAATATTCCAAAGACTCAATGGCCCAAATATTTTATTCACTTTAAAAAACGACTCATCTCACTTGTTTAGGACTTATGTAAACCCTTCTTTGCAAACTGAGCTTTTTAGGAGTTAAGTCTTGTATATTAACTAGTTATTAGGTGTTAATATTAATTTGTTCTAGGTTAGAAAAAATGCCAGTTGCGAAGCCAGGATCTGAAAATTTTGGCAACTTTTCAATTTGTGCAGGAATAATTTTTCAATACTTTATTTTCCCTGTCAAACTAACTTGAAGGCCAAGGCCTACAGGCCTACAAGCTCACTACGCCACTGCATGCTTAAAAGTGCTACCAGATTGGTGTGTAAAATGTTTGAAAATGTTAGTAAAGAATTATTTAACTGCAACAGAGGTAAAGGGTAAGCACATATAGAGGAAGTTTTTTTAGGGGGATGGGGGTTCAGGAAGCCAGTCGGAGCATTGTCTATCCCCCCCCTCCGCTTCTAGCTCCTTGGTCCACTTTAGTTGATACAATTCATGGAATTCTGAAAAACATCAAAAATTCGTTTTCTTTCATTTCTTTCTACGAAAACCCTAAACCGTTTCTTTTTAATATGTTTGGTAACAGTGTTGTCTTTTGTAGATGGCCATCATCGAATACTTGGATGAAACAAGGCCTGATCCACCACTCCTATCAAGGAATGACCCTTTTAAGAAGTTTCAGGTAACTGTTTAACAGAGAAACTGAACTCACGGGGATGATATATGCCGTGATGGTAGTATTGAAAGTGATTACAAAGTAGGTGATGACGATTGATTGCTGATGGCCAAAATGATGATAGTTATGGTGTTGATAAAAGTAATTGTAGTGATTATGGTGCAAATGGTGACAGTTAAGGTTGCTATATTTTTTGTATGTCAAGCTAAACAGAAGTGTTGCAGTTTTCTATTGGTGATTTTACGTTTCTGTGATCGTATCTGCTTGTTTGTTGTTCTTTTTTTGTTTATTGATGATTCCCATAAATCAAAGCTTCTGTTTCTTCCATAGCTGTCACAGAAACACTATTTATTCTTTTTACAATTCCCAGTGACAGATGCATTGAAGAATATTTGCATAAACAGTTGGAATTTTAACCGTGCAACAACAAAATAAAACGGAAACGAATAGTTTCATCATATTATGAAAACGAGGGTTAAGGTATTTTTTGAAATGAAATATGATATCGTCATTGAAATGTACATGCTTGCGATTCAATTAGAACTATGTATGTTGCCTATCAAAGACTCGAAACGAATTTAAAAGCGAATCATATTCGTTTTCTATTGGTTAAGAAGAATATTGGTAGAAAATCCACCTTTTCGTTTTGGTTACAGGCTCGAAGAGTGGCACTCTTGATTGGTTCTGGAATTCAGCCAATTCAAAACCTTGCTGTATTGAAGTATGTTGGAGACGAGAAGAAGATGGAATGGGGGCATTATTGGATTGACAAGGGTTTTCAAGGTAAAGTGCTTGTAATACAAAAATACAAGTGTGTCGCAACGCCCATTAATGATTGAGAAAATGTCCTTAAGATAAACTTTTTGTTGTACAAAAACGTCGACAAAAGTTTTTAAACTTCTGATCATCATCAGGTTTTGTACAAGACCTGATGATTGGAAGATGTAGAACGTTTTGTCGTTGCTTTTATAAAACAAAACAACATCTTTTGTTAACTTGTCAGTCATGAATGTTTATGCTTCTTGGATTTTCAGCAACCAGAGAAACAGTGTTGCGACAAGGTTGTAGCAATTAAGCAGTTATGAAACATGCAATGTTTTAATTTTCTTAACTATTTCGTTATGTTGCTAGGATGTTTTGGTTTCTTTACAGCAAGCCCGTGGTTTTATACAAGAAAAAAAGCTAACAAAAGAAGAGAAAACAAATTCGTTGTTTTTTTTGCTTTTCAGCTCTTGAGAAGGTTCTTCAAGAAACATCTGGCAAGTATTGTGTCGGGGACGAGGTAAGACGTCTGAAACTATTGTCGTTTACACAGCTTCCACCCCTGGGAAAGCCTCCTGTTTCTGTTTATACTGAAATGAAATCGTTCACTGAAATTCATAGAGTGAACCATGTCACACAGCTTTCTTCAGGTTTTTGCCGAGTCAGTTTGGACGACGCAAGTATCACGTGATAGTTGACCCTGCATGTCCTGTAAAACTCTGTTCCACACTGTGATGATCCAAACTGCAAGCCACCTTTCGGGTTGAGCGAAGAGCCTAACAACTCAATATTTTAGTCGAGTCAAGTCCACTGCATGTGCTCTCCCTTTTATAACCTTTTTTTTTTAATTTCGATAGTTGTCATCTCTTTCAAACAAAGGTTTTTAATTGTTCAAATCTGTTTCTTGTTAATAGCTGACAATTGCTGATTTGTTCCTGCCTCCTCAAGTGTATAATGCAAACAGGTTAGTATTGAGGCAACTTTAGAATACTAAGTCTTGTGTGGATGCTAGTACTCCATTTTATATTACTGGAAACTTGAACTTATTTCAATACTTGTGTTATCCTTACTGCATGTCCACTCAGTTTTAGACGTTAAGTACGTCCATATGCTTGATCGTCTTTGACAGGTCAAACTGTACCAAAGTTTGATTTCTCTGAAAACATCGCGTTGATTGAAAGATGCAATTGTTCTATTAGTCCATATACTTGTATTCTGAGTATTTCTGCTTGTCTTACCCGTTATTCAATCGCAACGCGCCTGTTACAGTAAGGAATGGGGCGGGGCAAAGGGTGGGCTCTCCAAGGTACTATGCTCGTGGGGCTGTTTCTCGTTTTTATGAAGTATTTGTTTGGTAGATTTATGTGCTTTTGTATACGGTTGATGGTTCGTCCTTGTGTTCACAGGTTCAAAGTGGACATGGCCAAATTTCCGGTTATATCCAGAATTAACAACACGCTGATGCAGCTTGAGGCTTTTAAGGCTGCACACCCGTCACAGCAGCCTGACTGTCCAGAGGACCTCAAGTGATGGCTCAGCCAGACTGTCCAGATGACCTCGAGTAAAACGCGCTTGGCCGTTTTACTGCTGACTTTTTATAGTCGAAGCATTACCAGCTTTCTTAAAGTTTGGGCAATAACCGAGTTATAGAGTTTCACTCACTGGTTCAAAAGTTAGGATTAGAAACACCCAATCAATTGAGGTTAACTCTTAAAAGCAAGCAAAATAAATGGTTATTTTAAAGGGTTTCAACAACTGGTGTGAAAGTTGGAATGAATAACACCGCAGTTATTTGTAAATTCCGAGACAAGCTGAATAAATGGACAAGCAAAACAAATGATTTTGTAACAGGGTTTCAACTACCAATTCGAAAAATTGATTGATTAACACCAATCATTCTACTGTTTGTCAGCTGTTCCACTAAGAATAGTTCTATCTTGAGGATTTTTCTATTTCGAAGATTTCTTATTCGAAGATTTTCTATCCTAAAAATTTTATCTCGAAGGTTTCTCTCACAATGATTTTCATCACGAAGATTTCTTTCTGTTTGTCAGCTGTTCCACTAAGAATAGTTCTATCTTGAGGATTTTTCTATTTCGAAGATTTCTAATTCGAAGATTTTCTATCCTAAAAATTTTATCTCGAAGGTTTTTCTCACAATTATTTTTATCACGAAGATTTCTGTTGAAGATTTTCCGTCATACCTCGAAGACTTTTTATCACAAAGATTTCTATCATGAAGATTTCTATCTCGAAGATTTTCTGTCTTAAAACTTTTTGTCTAGAAAATTTTCTTTGGTAAAGATTTTTTATCTTGAAAATTTCTACCTTTCTACGGTTTCTATCACGAAGATTTTCCATCACAAAGATTTCTATCTTGAAGATTTTCCATCTTAAGAATTTTTATCTTGAAGATTTCCATCTCAAAAAATTCTTTCTCGGAGATTTTTATCTAGAAGATTTTCTATCACCAAGATTTTTGTCATACATTTTCTATCTTTTCTATATTTCTATCAAGAAGATTTTCTTTCCTAAAGACTTCTGTCTTGAATATTTCCCATCTTAAAAGTTTAATTCTAGAAGATTTACTATCTTTAAGGATTTCTTGTCTTAAAGATTTCTAACTCGAAGATTTCTATCATAAAGATTTCTATCTTGAATATTTTCCATCTTAAAAATTTTTATCTTGAAGGTTTCCATCAAAGAATTCTTTCTCGGAGATATTTATCTAGAAGATTTTCTATCACGAAGATTTATATCGAATAATTTCTATCTTAAAGATTCCCATCTTAAAGATTTTCTATCTTGAAGATTTCTATCTAGAAGATTTTCTATCTAGAAGGTTTTCCATCTCGAAGAATTCTATCTTGAGGATTTCCTATCAGAAGTTTTCTGTCTAAAAGACTTTATCTTGAAGATATCTATTTCTTGTATCATTGTTATTCAGAATCAGTCAAAGTTACTTTAGTGGATAGACCTTGCTAAATAAGGAATGGGGGTGAAAAGTTTTGGTCAAAATCTTTGTTGTTTCTTGAGATAATGTTTTCAACTGATGACGTCACTTGGTGTACCGGCGAATTGCATTTTTTGAAGTCTGCTGCCAAGCCACAACTTTTGAATGAATTTTAGTCAAAGTTGGACAAAGGATGTATCTTGAGTGCTTTCTTCAGGATAGTAGCAATTTTTGATCGTCATGGCAACAATCTCGGTCCCAGAGCCCATTTGTAAAAACAAATTCTTTGCTTTTCGAAGAACTTTTACCAAGGCAATTAAACCAAATCTTTCGGGTTTTTTTATCGGAATTTTTTTACCCCCATCCTTCACTTAACAAGGTATATCCACAGACATAACAAAATGTTTCATGTAATAAGCACTTGGGTCTGTTGGCGTTATCTCTTCTTGAACGATTCCAATATAGCGTCCATGTTATTACTGTGAATGTGGTTTGTACGGCGGTAAACTAAAGTGTTAGTATTTTTCTCTGGGTGTCCTTTGATTTGAGTTTGATCCGAGTTCATTTGAGCTTTTTGGTTCCGTGGTTCTAGTTTCGAAACTGATGCTTCTTGACATCTTTAAGTGTGAGTCTACCGCAAACGGCGACGAAGTAGTTTCTTCGTCATCTTGAGGTTGAACATGATACTAAAGTTAATAAATCCGTCCAGCTGAGCAAGCGTTCCGTCTTTGTAGTAAGCTATCAGAACATGTGACAACTATGACAGTGTTATGGGTATTTTGATTGAGCACGTGACTGTTCCCAAACGCAGCGTGACAGATTGACAAAAAGGCAAACTTAAAGGGGAACTGAACTCTAAAATCAACATTTTTCAAATGAAATCCTTCAAGGTGTTGAGAACATATCTAAAAGTTTTTCTCTTGTGTCGCGCTGATTTCCCGGGAAATTCTAGTTTGTATGTGCGTGTTTCGGGTCATTGAGCGTGGGTGCTTATCGACTTGTCAGCGGTAAACGAAGGTAACGTGTGACGTAGATTACGGGAGCGAGCGAGCGCGTGAACAGTTTTTGTTGTCATAAGTTCGCTTACACAGTCAAGAAAATGACTTTATAAGTCGAAAACGTTTGTTTTTAAAATACCTTTAAATTTGAAGTACCATTTTGATATTTTAACCTTATTGGAGTTTTTTTTATGCATCACAGTCAAGAGGAAAGTTACAACTTACATTGTTTGCGATATCTCGCTCCAATGATAAATTTTTTCAGTCCGAGCCAATTCTTACCTATGTCTGACGTCATAGCCTCACTCTCTCCCCGCTTAACTCCTATTTCTGAGCCGCCGGTACAATGCGGCAAGTAAAGTGTTTAAACTCGAATTTCTCGGAACGTCAGCACGATGCGAGGAATTTTTTTTAATATCATTTTCACACTCAGTTAAAGATTTTTTTTGACGAAAGTTGATTTAGGGTTCAAAAGCCGAACTTAAAACTGAGCAGAATATCAAAAAGACGAATAACAAGATATCTCAAGAGGATTAAACTATCAAAAAGATAAAGAAACCTACGTTAGCTAGATTGTTTAAACTTTTCCAAAAAAACGTAACAACACCATACAGGTTGGTTATACATTTTATTGTATTTACTTATAAATTTATATATTCCATATATTTATGGAAGGAGCTGCTACGAGGGTACCTCTAAGGACAGCTCACTTATAACAAGTTTTTACGTGTTGTCATGTTTTATGGGTTTGATGGTCGGTCCGATGACCCGCAGTTAGGTTGAAGCACTATCCGCGCCTTCTCCGAGTCATTAAGTCGCCGCGTTTTAGAGCGATTTATTGCGACTTCAGACGATTTAAGGAAAAATTGGCTAAAAAATGACTGAGACTTAGTGCGATTTAAGGCGACTTAAGGACCCGGAATAGGCCTCTATCCGGTTCATAGAAACCTAGATAAGTTAGCCGTTTGAACAAGTGCTTTTGGAAGGAATAAAGGGTTCCATCTAATGGTTCTGCTGTATTCTTGCGATTCCAGAATCTCCTGAAATTCTACAGCATGGTTTAAGTGAAAGTTGAGGTTCATCCATAGGGTTCAGAATCTTCTCACATGACACTCTTCATCTCTTCAGGGCAATCAGGTTGCTGCGACGGATGTGACACTTCGAAAGCTTTCACTTTCATGAGAGTTTCGTTAATTCTCGATACAATTGGATATTTCGACACGTCTACACCAAACCTGAGTAAAGAGCAAATACTTTCACGTATTAAAAACGAGTCGATTAATAGTGACAAATGAAAGAACGTTATTATCATGTACAATAACTATTATGATCCGTAAACGCGGTTATATATGCAATGACGAACGTTATAGTACGATCTTCGCCAAAATCTTCAAGCTTCAACGGGATTCAACCCCGTGACCTCTGCAATACCGATGCAGTGCTCTAAACAAGTGAGCTTTGAAGCCACATCTGATGGGAGCAGGTCCCCCGGGGAGGGGGGTACTCCCTATATTGGGATGGTAGGTATGACCGTCGTATTTTTTAGGGGTTAAAATTGCCTGTCCGGTATTTTTAGGGGTTGTTAAATAAAATCCTGTGTTAAACCAAGAGCCTGGTAATTTTCAGGGTTTAAAACGTAGAGGTATTGGCCTGCTTGCAGTCCCATGTTTTAACAAATGTGCTTTCTGAACAAGCAGTAAAGACAAAAGTCCTTCGACGAACGTCCAATTACGTGCGCGCCTTTATTTACTGCATATCATGTTCAGCGCAACAAGAGGGGACTTAGTGCCGACCCGCTAGCTACCCAGGGAAAATTTTCAGCTTTCAATTGTTATTTTTAAGGGGGGGAAATGTTTATCCCTTGGTATTTTTTAGGGCAGTTTGGGGACTTTTCCGACGGTCATCCCTACCCTTTTAACCCCTATCCAAAATGGCGGCGATTTAAATATTCTTTGAATTTGTCTACATTCAAATTAGTCGTACTTGCCTTGTTTTGCGTAACACATTCTTTTAAAAGTTTAACTCAAGAACGAGAGTAGTTGCGCTTAACAAAAGAGATTTAAACTCCCTTCAAAGCTTATTTTTTAAGTTCCAGATGAAAAGTAGAACCCTTTAATAATAGTAATTTTCGGCTGTGATCGTAATCGCGAGACAATCGATTGAGCTCTCTTCATTATTTTTCTTAACGATGGGCAATCGGTTTCACGTATTTAAAGGATAACAGGTTGAGCAAAAACAAACTCACACCAAGTTAACGCTCGTCGGTCCTGGTTTCGCTATTAGACTAAAAATATTCTAACTTAAAAACCACTGCTTGAAAACGTACATGATGACCATTCATTTTCTTTGTCTTTACGAGTAGATTCTGGAAATGTTCATTGCTGCAAAAAACTCTGAAGTTTGTAATTTTGTTGAAATCTTAAATGATTTCCTTTCTTAAAAGTTTAGCAGGATAAGGGTAAAGAAAAAATCTAACCTGTTGGCATTATAAACTTGGGGTGGCAAGCAGAGGTCCGCCATTGATATCTGTAGAAGCAAATCAGATAGTGCTTGTAGGTCAATAGATAGAACCTCAAACAAAATAATGCGTTTTCGGTTACCTCCTTCATTTCACGCAAGGGAACCTGTTAGGTTCCGGCCGGCGAGGTTACGTTTCATACTCAAACCTTCCGAATATGAACACTAAAAATACGTAACAAAGGGCCACAAAATACGTTCAGACCTCCCAAACAAGGACACAGAAGAAACGAAGCGAAAGGGCCACAAAATACGTTCAGACCTCCCAAACACGGACACAGAAGAACAAAGTTAAAAGAGCCACAAACTATGTTCAGACCTCCCAAACACGGACACTGAAGAAACGAAGGAAAAGGGCCAGAAATTACGTAAAGACCTCCCCAACACGGACACAGAAGAAACTTTTCCAAGTTGCTTAAAACAAAAGTGCTTAGACTCGTCAATCTACCGGGTACTTACCCACCCAACACCACATATATTGTGAATTAACATTTTCAAATATCATAAAACACTAAACCACACAAGTTTACCTGGTCTCCTACACAATATTCACCAGAGCTTTGCTGTAACATCTGTTCCAAGACTGTCAGAGGAAACAGATCGACAATGTTGTTACATATCATGCAGTCTAACTTGTTGGCAAAAACAGTGCAGCCTAAGCAACAAAAAATACTAACTACAAAAAGGATGTAAACAGTCGTATTAATATTATTAATTGTATTATTACTATTATTTTCATTATTATTATTACTATTTTTATTATTATTATCATTAGTAGTAGTAGTAGTAGTGGTAGTAGTAGTAGTAGTAGTAGTAGTAGTAGTAGTAGTAGTAGTAGTAGTAGTAGTA
>JAOBAT010143062.1:0-11388 GCA_026413305.1 Hydrozoanthus tunicans
TTATTGACCTAAGTTCAGCCAATCAGAACGCTGGAAATTTGGTTATTGACCGAAAATCAGAGTAACCATTTAATAAAATGTTTTATTTCTTTTTTTTCATTATAAACCTTTTCAGCCCAAACACGCAAATGGGCGTATTGCTAATTTCTCTCAACTAGAATCCATACGACCTCCATTAAAAATAGCGGCGATTTTAATTGATATTTTTTTGTCTCCATTCGAATAAGCCCACCTAGCTCGTCATTGTGATTAACTTTCAAAAGAATATTTAACGCAAAACAAGGCTAGTAGGTACTTTTTTCAATACAGATGAAAGATTTTTAAAATCACTACGCGGCATGTATGAATGAGTTGCATACATTCAGGGTCGTCTGCTGCAACTTTGAGAAAATTTTGCTTTTCACCTTCGGTAGTTTTTGTTTGGTCAACGCCCATTTTCTCATAACAGAAGGACCTATTTTGTATGAGTTATGTAAAGAGAATTCGGATACTGATAACTGGCTGGGGCTACAAAAGTTTCTCTTACTGTTTCCACATACCTGCCTGCTCGCTACCTTCTTGAAGCTGCAATTCATTCGGATTCGGCGACAACAACCTGCAAACGCCAAGGCCAAGTGTGTTTGTTTAATTATTTATGATTTTTTTGTCACTGTAGCAACCCTGTCGACTTAAGATCCAAAATTTTTCCGATCTGTCCTAAGAGAACCCAGATAATAGTACCGACAAGAAGGAAAACGTGTTTCTACTTTCATTTATTTCAAATATTAGAAAAAATATATATATTCACCTGTGCACGCTACAAACAAAATATTTTTTATCCTCTTTACAAACTGTTTTGCAAAGATGAACCGTGTGATGCTGTCCACATTCTTTGCTAGCGGGTGATTGCCTTTTCCAAACTGATTGACCATGCATGATATTTTCTTACAACAATATTGTTTTTTCGGACCGAGGTTAGATGTATTGCCGAATTTTAGGCTGAAAATATTCTTACGAATATTCTTAGTGTCTTATTTAGTCGCTACGTAATGAGAACTGTTGTTATATACCTAACCCTTCACTCAACAAAATGAGTAACGTGACTGGTCGATTCTTGGTCATGTGCGGCTGATCAAGTAAAAATGTATCCTGTTCAGGTTATTGTCCGCGCACCGAACACATTACTGAAAAAAGTCTCAATAAAGGGAAAGTCTATAGATATTTAACAAAGCACTTATTGTGTAGTCCCTCGGGAAACAAGTTAGTTTTGTTTCCCTCGAGGTCTGATCGATGTTTCCCTCGACTTCGTTTCGGGAAATATCGGAACTCTCGAGAAAACAAAACTGTTTCCCTGCATGGGGACTATACATTAAAGCCCCTTTTACACGACCTATTTTTCCTTGACAAGTTTACTTGACAATTTTTATTGCTCGTGCAAATGATCAACAAGTTTTCCTTTACAATTTTTCTTTGACAAGGTTTCCTTGTTCGTGTAGACGACGGGCAAGTTTTCCTTGACAAGTTTTCAGTTCAATATAACAATCATATCCTTGTCACATTTTCCTTGTTGTCCGTCTACACGAGTAAATTTTGGCATGCCAGCTTTTCCTTGACAAAGAAAATTGTCCAGTTTTCTCCATATACACGAGCAATTTTTCCTTGTCAAGGCAAATTTGTTAGGGAAAACTTGCTCGTGTAAAAGGGGCTTAAGTGTATATTGACCAAGCAATTTGTACAGTAGTGTACTTGTTACATGTTCAGTTTGCTGAACTGTCAATGCCGTTGGCATGAATTGGTCATGAACTAAATGGGCCTAGCAGTACAGTGTGTTTACATGGCTGATTCTGTTTTCTTGTTTATTTTTGTTAACTTGCCTTTTCAGCCATTTGGGATTAGAGTGCACTTGCAAAACATGTATTCAGTAATGTGTAATTCTTTTAACACGCGAAATTATATTTTTAACAAAAATAAAGCCTAGCCATATTCTTAAAATGTTCTTAAAATTTGGCCAATTTCAGCCTCAATATTCTTATAAAACATATTCTTATCAAAAATCAATAGTCGAAGGCCTGCTCAGTGGGCAGACTGGGGTCTTATAGACGTGGTAACTTGAGAGACGTCGTCAAAACCGTGTAACGTTGATCGAGGCCTCTCGGGTAGACCTGGTGTTGGAAACTGGTTCGGTTTAAGACCGAGTTTATTCATTGCACTGTCAAGTCTCTTGAGTTGATTACTTTCTGCCTCTGACAACGTTGTCCGTGATACTTTCTCTTGCGTCAGCCCTGGTGTCGAGTTTCGCACTCGTGACCTTGCTTCAGCTAAACCATCAACCTCTTCATTGTTCTTTCCTTCCACTTTGGCTGCAATAACTTTCGAGTTTTCCGAATTTCTACCGGTTTTTGTAATGTTGCGGTCAACTGAACTTTTTCGCTCTTTGCCAATTGCTGGCAATTTAAGAGCGTTTCGCTCTTGATTCTCGTTCGTTCCCGAGTTTTCTAGCGAAACCTGGTTTTCCGTTCGACCATTTTCGCTGAAGTTTGTAGTATTTTGTTCACCATATGAAGAACTTGTTATGTTTTGAGCTTCTAAATTTCCAATCTCCATTTTAATGCCTAATTTTTCCAGCCCGTATTCCTTGGTGCTTTTTTGCGGTTCACCCCCTTTCGTGGTACTGTAAATGCCGAACTTCTTTATCTTTTCCTGAATTACTTTCATCTCAAGACTCACTTGGTGCTTAAAATGATCAATAGTTGGTCTGTAAGGCTGTTTGCTCATCTTCACAGACGGAAACTTTGTCGCTGTAACAAAAACTGATTGTTTTGACTTCTTGTTTCTCGCCCAATTTGGAACATTCATCGATCTTTCTAGCTGCGATCCGGGTCTGTATATTCCCAGCTCTTTTTGTCGACTAATCAATTGGTTGAGTTTGTTTTCAACTAGTGCTTTTTCAAATACATAATATCGTTGCGCCACTAGTCTCTCCATCTTTAATCTTTTTAGTTCCAGCGCCAGAACGAGTTGATGCTTGCGAACAGACTTCATGGCAACTGCTTCGCCTTCCTGGCGCGTCTTCACTTTGCTGGACATATCCTGCCTTTAAAAAAACTCTGAAAGTTTTCGTAAGAACTGTTGTTGACCCAGCCAAGCTTATCTGCTGTCAGTCTTTCATTCTAGCCGATGCACAGCAACTGAAAACAAAACAAAACCATGAAGGCTCTTTAAAGTGATGAAACTGTATGAGCATCCCGGACATCGGGATTTATAAAAAAAGAAAGAATGTTATGTAGCAAAAAGCACTTCATTTATCATTTACGTACCTCATAGTTTTAATGCGCCCAATATAGTTATTTATTTGGGTTATTGATTAACACACAATTCACATAAGCGTTGACTTCATGGCCCGGAGCTAGCATCATGCATGCACCAAAAAAGTTTTAGGGGCTGTTTACATGATACACAGTTTTATCTCGTAACGTTAAACGGAGTTCAATTTGTTTTCAGTTTACAAGACATCAGATTGAAATGCCATTCCAGAACGATAATTTTATTCAGATTGAAAACCGGAATGAACTCATTCTGCATGGAACGACATCATTTTCGTCTCGGGACTATGTAAACAGATATGCAATGAAATGGACTCGTTCTGGAATGAAACTCTTTCCGGTATCATGTATATAAAAACAGCCCCTAAGAGGCTAATGAAGAAACGCGTATGAACGTTTATGCTATAAATTTGACCCAGTATCGAACAAATTCTGTTTTTGTTTATTTAAGGGTTCATTAACGTCTTCTTTATTGTGTTTACTTTATATTGATTCGCCAAAACGTACAATCAGATTTTTATAACGGTTTGTTTAAACTCGCTTCAAACACAAAAACAAACAAGTAAATATTTGAACAGAACGGATCATTTTTTATATTTGAAACGTTTTCAGAATTGAAAAGTGGAGATATTTTTTTGCCAATTTCTTTAGCGCCATAATAATGATAATATCAAAAATATAAAATAATAATAACAACAGTATATCGTAATGTAAATATATAGTAACATAACGTAACTAATCGGACTTTTTTAAATCCATGCCGATATAAAGTATATCTTTGTGTTTGCAACAACATAAGAGTGATACACATATCCGGTGCGGATTCCTTGATTTTACAAGTAATTTTCAATAAATTTTTAAAACACGTTTATCTGTATATATTTGTAAAGACAGAAAAAGTGAAAATGCAAGGCTGAATACTGCGAGATATTAAGCATGTCAGTGAAAAAATGAGATTTGAAGATCGGACAAAGCCAGAATTTTCAGTGCCAGTCAGCCTTACATTTATAATTTTTCTGTCTTTACAGTTTCGCTGTAAATTGAGGCATTTCGTACGGTTCTTGCATTACAGTATATATTTATGAGCGCGTGTGGGTGTGCGGGAAAGGGGGGGGGGAGATTTTGTTTCAGTGTATGGTTCGAAACTTGAGGCATTCACGATTTCTGCGCAACTAGACAGATGAGAGATTTTTAAATCTTAAAAGACAAAATCTATCCACTGGTTACAGCATCGATGTCTCACTACTCAAGTTTGCCAGTTTTTGTACTAGACAAGAAACTATGCTTTCGATGATTTACACTAATTACGTAATCTAGAGTTTCCCAAAAGTTGTACCAGTCTACTCGGCCACAACTCCTTGTCAGCTCCGTCGCGTTTAGCAAGTAATTCTCGGGGCTTTCATAAACCTTTTGGACATAAATTAAAAATTCGTCTTTTCTCGGTTTTCGAAAAGTTTTGTTATTATTTACAAACTAAGTAACGCTAAATGAGGTATGAAACCAACTGCAAAGCAGCCATTTAAACCAAGCCTGACTAAAACCGGTTTCGCACGCAAGGTGTCGATTTTGGAACTGCAGATGATAAAATCCAATATAATGATCATTCAGCTCACTTTTCTTGAAAGTAGAATCCCAATTAACATGACTAAAATATCGAATATATTGGGTTTGACAACTTTACGCGCTTTTATGATTCTAACTCTTAATAGGCGCTATATTAAAGTAAATTTCTTTTGTGTGGTTTGTTGAAATCATTCGTAAGTTTACCTTGCTTTCGCCTTGGAAACTAAATTCGTCCCTCGTGGGTTCTTGGCGCTTCCTTCTTGTCTAAGAACCAAATAACATTTGCGTCTGTACAAAAACACAAGTATTTTGAACAGCGAAGCTTTTCGCTACGTCACTGCAACTTAATTTGAAGCATCACGGATCAAAGAACTTTTGGGTTAGTTTTTCTAAATCTCGTGAGATTCTTCTGTTTGCTGACTACCGGCTGCTTTGCATATGCTAACCGGCAAAGATTACTCTTCGAACATACACAATGTGGAAAGGCAAAGATAATAATTTGTTGCCAGGGCAATTCAAGCTCATCTGTAAACACAAAGTCATTTTCTTTCAACAAATAGATACCGTTGGGAATTAGGCCATCAAAAACAATATTCGATAATTGGTTCGCTTTCACCTTATTGCGATATTTGTTGTCGCTTGAATAAATTTTGCAGTGACAATGGGTCAAAAAAGGGATGCAATTTGTCTCGCATTTATGCAAACGAAGCAAAAGACTTTCGCCAATTGTCTTGTTGTTGTCATATGTCTTGTTCATTTTGTCGGCATCATGTCCAGCAAATATGGTTGTGAAGTTCATTTTATGCGCGTCTCTGAGACCCTGCTCTCAAAGACGGCGAACGAATGCACAGTATATGAACCGAGCCCATTCTTCTCAACGAAAAGAAAAGAAATAAAACTGGCGTTCGCATGTTTATCTACACTTTATAAACTAATCTAATGTGTCGCTATTGAATAACAGTCTAACATTTTACAATTATTTTTACCAATAAATCTACGGAGCAGAAAATATCTACTCTTTATGTTCAATGTCAAAGGTTGTTCATACCACTTTTTTTGAAAAAAGAATGTCTAGAGTAGATCTAATATATACAAAATCAAGTTCCCAGTGCAATACTTATGAGATGGAGTGGATACATCAAAAACACACGTCTTGTACATGCGTGCTTAGTTGATATACAAGTTACTTTAAAGTACGCAGGCGCAGAACTTCTTGTTCAATATTTCTTCGATCTGGCCGTCATTTTAAGCCTTGCGCGTTCAAGTACCTGGGCGGCTCGCTCAAATGACACTTTATAATTGATCTCCCTTAAATCACAGGCGACACGCAGGCTAATCATAGTCGCTTGTATTCACACCTGACTTCATATCTGATACTTGATCTCCCTTAAAGTGCATACGAAGTGAAAATTTTTATTGCTTCAATGGATAGACCTTGGTAAATGAGGAATAGTGGTGAAAAAAGTTTGTCAAAATCTTTTGTGGTTCTTAAAATATTTAAAACATTTAAAGTTCTCAATTGATGACGTCATGAGTGGTTCCGACAGACTTGCATATTTTTAAAATCTGCTGCCAATCCATAACCTTTGGATGTGTTTAAGTTAAGTTGGGCTGAAGAAGTATCTCGAGGTAGATAGACAATTAGTCAAAGTTTGACTCAAATTCATCCAAAGGTTATGGATCGGCAGCAGATTTTTAAAAAAGGAAAATTTGTCGAAACCACTTATGACGTCATCAGTTGAAGACTTTAAACGTTAATATTTCAAGAACCATACAAGACTTTGACAAAGTTTCTTCACCGCTATTCCTCATTTGGCAAGGTTTATCGTCTGAAGCAATGAAATTTTTCACTTCGTATACACTTTAAATCACAGGCGACACACAGCTATTTATAGTCGGTTGTATTCACACTTGACTTCATATCTGAAAATTAGTATCTTAACAGTAACTGATTCATCCCTTCACAACTCTCAGTTTTTTGTCAAGCACTTACTCAGTAAGAAATAATTTTAAAAAACGAAACGTCAACTTGATTATTCTTTATTAATTGGATGTAGCTATACATCAAATAAAAAATGCATTCCTGAACAAAGCATTTCTCTTCAATCACCCGCCATTTAGAGTGGTATAAACGTTCCCAACAAAGTAACTGACACGGAATACTCGTTATCACACTAAGTATGCTGGCAAAAACTTGCAGTTGGGCATTACTGCTGTACAGTCGAATTGTGGTCGCCTCTCCTTTTTCAACAGCAAAAGTAGCATCCAGGCGCTTCTCGACCATCTCCTAGGATGTTTGACCACCGGAAAGCGCGTCTTCTAGTTCGCCAGCTTCGTGTAATTCCTAAATTACAAGAGTATACAAACTTTGTAAAGAAGATTTTACACAAACTAAAAAGGACCTTTATTTTAGATGCTCTCATTTGCCCTTTCGTGACTTACAGCTGTATAGTATGGGGAAATACTTACAATACTAACCTCAAACCGCTTGAAATTTTATTTAAGAGAACAATTCGTATCATAACCTTTTCCAGATTTGACGCTCACACTAGTCCCCTTTTTGCACAGTTAAAATACTTAAAATACCACATATAATCGTTCTCCACATCGCATGTTTTATGTTTCATTATTCCAAAGGTAACCTTCCCAAAGTCTTCGACATTTTTTTCTCGACCACTAAAAACAGTCGTCACTACAATACGCGATTGGCAGTCTGATTTACTTTTTCGGTCCCATCAATTCGAACTAATTATGGCAAATTCAATATAAGATACGCTGGCCCAAGGATTTGGAACGAAATTGATGAATCTCTGAAAACCTTGGGTTTGCGTTCTTTCAAAACAACACTAAAACAAATATTTCTCACTACGTATTGAAATTTCATATCCGCACACTGTGTAATGAGTCTTTCTTATTATTGTTTTTTTTTCTTTTCTGTACATGTATATAATATATACATGTATTGCATATTCACTCATACTTTTCTTTAGGTTAATTTTGACTGTATTTAATGGGCACCCAACAAGTTTAGCTTTCTATAGTTATTTCGGGTGTCCAGCCACCTATAGTTTAACTTGCCTTGGAATTGTATACAAAAAAAGGTGCAAATAAATGTTGTTGTTGTTGTAGAATCAATAACACTCTCATGCTCCTAGACGTTTCAAACTTAAAGCTTTTCACACACTCCAATCTTAAGATGTTTCACCTTTTCAATTATTGCAGAAGTCATGAAAAAGTAGTCCTTTGTTTGCTCCTTTAGATTATATTACATTTGTACATTTTCTTGCATTTATTTTCTATTGACAATCGTTTTTTTAATTATTTATGAGGAGCAGGCCCCCTCGAATAACCTCAGGGCTAGCGAAAGGGGGAACCGTTTGTTATTACCCAAGGTTTCATTTCATATTTTTGCTGCTGAATACGTGATGTCAAATTAAATTAACGTATTTTGTTTTGTCTTACGAATACGAGTACAACGTTTTTATTGTAGCTACAGCTGGTATCAGTGGTAGATACTTTGTCATCGCTTCTTTTTGAACTAGGGAAAGAAAATATACCACAATAAACAATGGTAAAGCTCATTGCAACATTCTGAACGAAAGTAGCATTGAATGTAATTATTATCAACATTAAAGTGCCTGTGAAAAGAAAATTTTTGTTACTTCCGTGACTAGACCTTGCTAAATGAGGAGTAGCGGTAAAATTTTTTTTTCAAAATCTATTATGGTTCTTGAAATATTAACATTTGAAGCTCTCAACTGATGACGTTATGTGGGGTTCCAACAAACTTGCATTTTATTTTAATCTGCTGCCAATCCATAACCTTTGGATAAATTCGAGCCAAACCTGCACTGGTGATCTATTTACCTCGAGATACATCAGCTGCCCAAGTTTGGCTTAAATACACCCAAAGGTAATGGATTGGCAGCAGATTTTTGAGAGATGCAAATTTGTTGGAACCCCACATTACGTCATCAGTTGAGAACTTCAAATGATAATATTTCAAGAAACATAAAAAAATTTGAAAAAAAAACTTTTACCGCTACTCCTCATTTAGCAAGGTCTAGCCACGGAAGTAACAAAAATTTTCACTTCATAGGCACTTTAAACAGACAAAACGTACCCTGATTATATCAAGGCCGCCAATCAGCTCACCATTGACATACAACTGGGGGTATGTCGGCCAGTTGGAGTACTTCTTAAGCTGCTCTCTCACCTGATTAACAAACAAAACCATTCATGAAACTTGTAAAAACAACAACAGTCTACTTTTCTTTGTAATATTTAACGTTTATAGCAAGGGCCCGCAAACAGCTGAGCTAATCTAGGCGGATCCCTAAAGAAAAGAAGAGAAACAGAAACTATTTACAACGCCTCGCACATACGTATCCAGGAAATGAATCTTCCGTCCACACGTATACCCTAGCAACACAAATTATCAGTATGTACAGTATCCAATGCTGTAGATGCTGGCTTGCCTCACCTCTTGGTCTTGCAAGATGTCAAACGAGCCATACTTTACACTGAAAAACAAACATCGACAACACAAATTAGCGCACTTGTCAGAACTAAAGCTTTTCTTCAGCCTGCCAGGTCAATCAAGTTGGTCCTTACCACTATTTTCCAGTTACTAAACCCATGAGAGTCTGTGACTTCCTCTAATTGGCTGGGACACTGATCTATCGTAAATAATACAGCAGAATGGGGAGTCAGGATGGCCGAGTGGTTAGCGCTCGCGTCTCCCACCTCTGAAGACCCGGGATCGGATCCTGGGTTTGCATGTGGGCTAAGATTTGTCGATCTTCTTCTGACTCCGAGGGTTTTTCACCGGGTTCTCCGGTTTTCCTCCCTCCACTAAATCGACTTCACGCCAAGATCTGTACCGTCGAACGATTAAACAAAAGCCACTGGCTTGGGAGAATGGGCAACCACTCCCAGCGAAACGACGATAAATAAAGTTAGTTAAGAATAAACTTGTACAGGCCAGGTAAAGGGTCCGGAGGGGAAGGGGGTACTCCTTTATAATACTGACTACACAGGGAGGTGCCGCTGAACAGGGTATGGTTTTTTAACTCCCCATCCTAAACAGGGTATATAATTCAAGTCATTTCTGCCGTATAAACAGGGTATTCTTTAACCCTTCGGCACTAGATTTTAGATTATTGTCCTAAACATAGTGTAACAACTCATGTTGAATTGTTAACGCTTCGATCTTTATTTGTACTAGTTCAGCTTGAGGTACAGGGATCTTTTACCGTACGGCCCGCTATACAGGCCGACTAGCGACTGACTCGATAGAATTCGGGAGAACTATGGCCTTGGTCCTTACTACGATCTTGCTTTCTCGGTTTTGCTGGTTGTAGTCGGTTTTCCGTACTACTTTTTCCAAACATCCACAGAAAACTCAACCAACCGTAAGCACCAAAGACCAAGCTGTTCTGCTCACCAAAAGCGAAAACCAAAAGAGAGCAAATTAATGGTCCCATTATGCTATATCAGTTACAAAACAAAGAAATTAAAAACAAAAGCTCATGCGTGGTCCAACAAATGAGCAACGTCTGCTTAAAGTTTAATAATGCGAAGTGACAATAGCAACTTTGATCCGATTTTCACACTGGCGATAGGAGGTGACAACTAAGTAAGCCCCAGACTTCAGCGGCGCCGAGTGGCCGAGCGGTTAGCATGTTTGACCTGTAATCCTAGGGTCGCGAGTTCGAGCCCCGATCAGACCACTGTGTTGTGTCCTTGAACAAGACACTTTACCTGACTTTGTTCCAGTCAACTCTGCTGTATAAATGAGTATAAGTTCTGCTATACATTCTAAGTGTCCTGGCCAGGGGGTGTCAAAGATTCTCATCCGCTTAACACGACAGAAACCAAAGATAAGCGCCGGCCTTACGAGCCACTTAGACTCGTGAAAGGATTTAGCTTCAGCTTAAGCGATCTTTGCTACTTTTAAGGCTAATTGAATAACATTGCGTGTCCGATAATCTAAAGTAAACCTTACTTGACGACATAATCCTCATAAAGCATAGGGAAAGAAGCGAACGGTGTGCAACGTTCCTAGGAGGTTAAGTGTGGTGCTCAAGGACACAGTGGTACAGCGCAGTGGTCTTAACACTCACACTAGCAATTGCTAGGGGGTCAGTCAGTGGCCAATAACAGCCTCTTGCGATAATAAGGAACTCTGATAGGTGGAACACAGAGAAATGCGGTGGGTTTGAAGGTATTACTGTTTGTAGCAGAAGTGAAAGAGTCCAGGCTTCAAATGGCAGCCAGCCGTTGGTGCCGGGGGGGGGATACTCCAATATAGTTTTGGTGGGGGTGTGCTGCTGGGTTTGCGAAAGTCCTACCCTTTACTAGAATAATTTTGCAAATTTTGTGACCCTATACAAGAGTACCCGTTTTAAATCCCAACACTAAAACAGGGTTTGTTTACACTGTGTGTCATAGAAAAGCAAAAACATCTGACTCGATATAAAACCCAGGGTATAAAGCGCTCAAGTGTTCTGGATTTCAATGT